>JAJMDL010000048.1:0-68251 GCA_030573575.1 Hanseniaspora sp. CRUB 1602 | reverse complement strand
GCCACTTATGATGTATCTTATACTACTTATGAAGGAAAAGATGGACATGAGACAGTTGATACCTACTACTTTGTTGAAACACCAATTTCCAGATCAACATCCACAATATTCAGTTACTGGGATGGAACAACAGATTCTACTTACTCAACTTCTGTGTTTACAGTTACCAATGGAAGCTCACCAGTAATCTCAACAGTATACTACATTGCAAAAGCTACTTCACATATTACCATATATGAAACAACTTATTGGACTGGTTCTGAAACTGTTACAGTTAATAAAACATATTCTTCTAATACAAATTCCAACGGTGTTCCTATTACTTCAACTGTATTTTTGGTTAATATTCCAGGTATTGAAAGTTCTTTTGTTTCTACATCAACAATCTCTGTATCAAATGTAACAGAAGCTACGACATTGTCTTCAGAAGTATCTACAATAACTACTACTAGTGGATCTAGTTTATTGATTGAACATGTTACTGTTTACTATGTTGCAGTTCCTTCATCACATTCTACTGTAGTTACCACAACTGTGGTCAACTCTTGGAATAATAACTTTACTTCAACTACCTCTTACACTTCCTCAACTACAGTTAACGGTACCATTATTGAATATGTACTAGTTTCTGTTGATACACCATCTGTATCTCATTTAGAAAAGACAACCACATCATTTTGGTCATCTACATTGAACACCACTTCCACATATTATGAAACTATTTATGATGATTCTGGAAACCAAATTATTGAGACTGTATATGTAATTTATGATGAATTTGCATCTGCTGATCCAACATCTACTATTTATTGGACAGGAACATACACTACTACTTTTCCAACAGTTATATTTACTACTACAGGTTCAGATGGGTATGAAACTTTAGATACATTGTATTATGTTCATATTCCTGCAAATATTTCAACATCATTTATCCAAGCTCCTTATAGTGGAACTGATTTGACAACATTATCTACAGAATACTTGACAGCTTATGATGAAGATGGAAATACATACATAGAGGAAATATTATATGTAGAATATCCAATTGAAGTTTCTTTTACAACTTCTGCATATGATGGTCAAGAAACATCAACTTTATCAACAGTCACATCTTACTATGTCAATGATGATAATGAAACTACAAGTTTAGAATTGATCATCTATGTTGTAACACCAGCAACAACTACTGAATCATCAAGCTATACCTCTACACAATTAGAAACGAACTCAACTTACATTTCATCTGAAACATCTACAAATACTACTGCTGATTCTAGTTCTACTACTACTGATACTACCACTGATACTTCCACAACAAATGTTGATAGCACTACTACCAGTACTTCTTCTTTATTGACAACAACAGGATCTTTGAGTGATACTA
Source organism: Hanseniaspora sp. CRUB 1602 (assembly GCA_030573575.1). NCBI lineage: Eukaryota > Fungi > Ascomycota > Saccharomycetes > Saccharomycodales > Saccharomycodaceae > Hanseniaspora > Hanseniaspora sp. CRUB 1602. Next base: position 66,864 of record JAJMDL010000048.1, on the reverse strand, counting down.
CAACAGTATCTTTGAGTGATACTACAACAGTATCTTTGAGTGATACTACAACAGTATCTTTGAGTGATACTACAACAATAGTCAATGAAACAACTTATATTCCAACCACTATAACATCAACATCAGTTTATCAAAGCTCATACACATCAGAATCAGAAACTACATATGCAACCAACAGCACAATAAGTACTGTTATAACCTCTTCATTTACAGTTACTTCTGAGGTGAGTGTTCCTACAGTAAGCTCTTCATCAACATATAGCCAATTCTGGACTAATACAAATACTTTCACATATTCAATGGTTACTACTAGTGGATTAGTTGATGGTACACTTGTTATTAGTACTTTATATTATGTTGATGTACCATACGAAACATTCACTACACAAACAGCAACATCTTATTGGTCTAACAGCTATACTGAAACTTTAACAACTTATGTTTATATTAGCACTTTGGATGATGGATCTGAAGAAGTAGTTTCTGTTTATTACATTGGAAAGCCTTTGTTAGCAACCACTTCTTACAATGTTACTTCATGGACAAACACATTTAACTCAACCTATGCAACTTCTTATTACACTGTAATTGATGTTGATGGATCTGATTACATTGATACTGTTTATTATGTTTACACTCCTGTGTTTATTCAAGGAAATATTGTTTCATTGAGAGGTTATGATGGATCTACAACTGATACATATTACACTACAGTTATTTATATTACTGGTACAGATGGTTATGTTACTACTGATGTAGAGTATTATGTTCAAACACCAACAACCGATTATATCTCTTCTTCAAGTTTGATATATGGAAACAGTTCTCAATCATCAGAATATTCAACATCTGGTACTTCTTTGACAACAGGCTCAGTTTCTTTGTCCTCAGGATTTGAAGTTCCATCATCTTTATTATCAACTACAACACCATCAAGTGCTCAACTAATAACTGTCACAACATTGTCAAATTATGCAGCTTCAACTTTCTCTTCCTCATCCTCCATTACTGTTCCAACACCTTCTTTCTCTGATGAATCATCTTTGGTATCTACAATAATTTCAGAAAGCACATTTACATCTGATGTTGTATCTTCTTTAGAAGTTATATCAACAAGCACTATTTCATCATATAACAGTGAAACAATCATAACTTTGATAACTTCTTCTGTAGAATCAATTTTGACTTCTTCAAAAGACAGCTCTTCAACTAGTAACTTATCAGAATCTACTTCCCCAGAATATAGTTCCCAAGCAACTTCTGCCACCGAGGTTTTATCTGAAACTTCAACTAACAGCTTATCAGAATCTACTTCTCAAACATCTTCCACCACTAAAGTTTCATCTCAAACATCAACTAGCAGTTTATCAGAATCTAGTTCCCAAGCAACTTCTGCTGCTGAGGTTTCATCTCAAACATCTAGCTATAAATTAATCACATCATATGGCTCTTCAACTTTATCTCAGACTTTAGTATTTGAAACTACTACCACTGTTATTAACATTATAACATTGTACACAACTGTTTATACAGTTCCTTATGGTTATGAAACTACTACATCATATACTATTGTCTCTTCAGCCTCTTCTCAATCTTCTACAAACAAAGTAGCATCAAGCTCTTCTGTTGTTTCTTCAGTTGAATCACAAACTTCAACTAAGCAAAAGAGAAAAGTTACCATTTACGAAACAGTTTCAGTAACATCAACAGGAGAGACTGTCACTCAATATGAAACAAAAATGATCAGTATAACTAGTACAGTTACTGTTGTTCCAAGATCTACACAAACAATTGTTAGTGCTACTTCTAATCCATATAATACTAACACAGCTGTTGCTTCCTCAACTACTAACACAGGTGGTAGTGCAAATACAGCTGTTGCTTCTTCAACTACTAACACAGGTGGTAACGCTAATGCTGTTGCTGCTTCTTCAACTGATAACGCAGATGGTAGTGCAAACACAGCTGTTGCTTCTTCAACTGATAACACAGATGGTAGTGCAAACACAGCTGTTGCTTCTTCAACTGATAACACAGATGGTAGTGCAAACACAGCTGTTGCTTCTTCAATTGCTAACACAGATGGTTATGCTAACACAGATGTTAATTCTTCAACTGATAAAACTAGTGGTAATGCTAACACAGATACCACTTCTTTGTCTGGTGATACAGATGGTAATCTTAACACAGATACTACTTCTTCATCTGGTAACACTAGTGGTGATACCAGTACAACTGTTGCTTCTTCAAGTGATAACACTGATGGTAATTCATCTGACTCAGAAAACGAAAGTACTTCAAATAACAACAATAATTCAGAATCAATTAACAGCGATAACTTTTCTGGTAGCAATTCTGCATCATCAGATGGTTTTTCAAGTCAAACATCTAAATCTCAAGATCAAACAACAAAAACTTCATCTAGTGAAACACAATCAGTTCCAAATAAATCTAATGATGGTGCTTCTAGCGAAACTTCAAACCAATCAAACAGCAAAACAACTACAAAAACTACTAGCACTAGCCAACACAAAAGCAGCACATCTGCTTCTTCCTCTTCTAATTCTATAACTGTTGTTTCAAACGCCATTTCACCAAATGGACGTTATTCAACTTCTAATTCTGGAGAAGCATCTACATCAACAAAAAAGTCATCTAGTAAAAACAATGCATCAAACAAACTTCCTTCAAACTCATGGTTACTAACTATTGTTTTAGCAATAATGAGTGTCATTTGATTGATTTAACAAACTGAACTCTTTTTTTTTTAACCCTAAACTAACTTTTTCAAAAAAAACCTTTAAAAAAATACATATGTAATAAAATAAATAAATAAATACATTAAAAAATAAGAATAAATAATTAAATATATAAATAATTAAATATATTAATAATTTAAAAAAAAAAATAAAAAAACACAATAATTTAACAATATTTTATTTTCAATCTTTGCTTTTTCAAAATTATTTTTGTTTACAAATAAATATTTTTAAAAAATTAATTATTTAAATGAATTTAAAAAAAATTATAAAATTTTCATATAAAAAAAAAAAAATGTAAACAAAATCTAGAAAATCATGTGACTTAATTCATTTTGATTATTATTGTTTTTTTTTTTTTTTTTTTTTTAGAGAAAAAATAATTAATGTAAGAAATTATATATAAAAAAACAAGTAAAAATTAGAAATTACAATTTAACAAAAAAAAAAAGATGATAAACAAAAAAATTACTACACCGATAGATTTAAAAGTCAATAATAATATATTAGGTTTTAAAAATTTACACACTCTCCATATATCCCCAACTTATTAACGACAAAAATGTCTAATAATAAAAATGGGAGTCATAAAAAGGGTATAATGGATATAGACTTGCCTGAATATGTTCCTTCTCTACCACAAGATTTTACTTTTAAAAAGACTAATATGTATCAGATACCTTCATTTGTCAATGGAATAAGTAACAACATAAATACTTTGAATGATTCAGATAATTTATATAAATTGGAAAAGGCTTTAGGAAATATTTTAAAAAATAATACAGAAAGAGTTAATGCGGAAAATGACAGTGCTTCATCTACAAAAGGAAGTATTATATCAAATAAATCTATTTACATAAACTACCATTTAACTTTGAATAATGAATATTTTATAAAAAATTTACCTGATCTTGTAATAAATTCTAATAATAAGGATAAACATATTGATATATTAAATGCTGTGAATAGAAAAAAAAAACAATTTGCTAATCGGGAACATAAAAAAAATAAACTAAAGCATAATTGGCAGAGAAATGTTTTTAATAATATAAATAATATTAATGGAACTGGAACATTTGATATAAAATTACCTGATGATAAATTTAGTAAAGAAATTTATGATAGAATGGAAAAACTTAAACTGAAAAAGATTAATAAGTTTAAAGAAAATGAACTTGCTTGGCAAAAAATGAAAGCAGACGTATATAATAGGTTGAAAGAAGAAGAGCATTTATTAAAGCAGCTGGAGATAGAGGAAAGAAGACTAAAAGAGATGAACGAATTGAAAGAAAGACAATTAAAAGAAGAACTGGAAAGGGAAAGAGAGAGAGAACAAACACAAAATCAACCAAAGATGGTATTTAAACTTTTACCTACACTTAAAAAAGAAAATGATGAAAGCTCTGATGTAAAACAGGAAAATGATGATAAAGAAGAAGTAGATTTTAAGAAACAAGAGTTCTGGGTAACTTTAAAATATAAAGCAAAAGAAACAACCATTCCTTCTCTATGATTAATTTGGAATACTTAAAATTTATATATATATATAGTTTGTAATAAAAAGAGGAAAATTTTTTTTCTCTTTTGAATGTGAAAACGTGACCTTTTATAAGCGAGAAAAAAGAATAAAAAGTTTTTTCTTCATTTTTTTTTTGTTTTTATTTTGGTGTTTGTTTTTTTTTTTTTTTTTAAACTCCAGAAAATTATAAACTTTGCACACATTTTGTTTTTTTTATCCATCAAGATAAACACAAAACAATAATAATAAAGATTAATTAAACTACCAGTGCTAGGATTTTGCATGTATATACGTAATTAATTATTTGTTTATTGATTGATATATACATATTTTAATATCCACTACGATATCCAAAGAAAAAACAAACAACAAAAATAAGGTCTTTAATTTTTAGATTAAAAAAAGAAAATAATAAAAAAAAATGCCAAGTATTATCAGGTTAACAGATGATTTACCTTATCCTATAGAAATAGTTTCTATAGATTGTAAAGAAAATGAAAACATAACAAAGAAGAATCCTATTTTTACTTATAAATACCCTAAGATTAATGATGTTTTGTTCAAAGATGACGATGACCTTTCAAAGACTACTGTGAAAAAACAAAAAGTAGAAATGATTAACACATTTGATGCTCCTATTAACGGTAAAGTAGTTAAAATAAATATTCAAAAAGGTTTAAAATTTGATGAGTTTGATCCATATGCAAGTATTATTGAGGTTGATGAAGGTTGTTTACATGAAATTGTTTATGCTGGACTTTGTGCCATTTGTGGTAAGAATATAGATGAAGAGGAGGAGGATCAAGAAGAGGAAGAAGGACAGAGAGGAATGAATGGGGGTGAAAGATATAATAATAACATGAATTCACAAAATGGAAAAAATAAAGATGCTTTTATAAATAGAGATAAAGATACATCAAAGGCTACTTTATCCTATGCTAACCAAAATATTAAAGTTTCAAGAAGTGAAGTTAATAGAATAAACAGAGAACATATGGAACAACTTAGGAACGATAAAAAATTAATCCTTGTTGTCGATTTAGATCAAACAGTAATTCATTGTGGTATTGATACTAGCATTTCAGACTGGATTAAAAAAGAGAAACCTAAAGATGTTTTCAAGTTTTGTCTTGAAGAAAACATAAGACCTTGGCTTCAAAAACAGTCTGTATTCATCAGACAACAATATATGAACAAGTCAACAATTACAAAAAATTGGTACTATGTTAAGACAAGACCATATTTAAAAGAATTTTTTAATGCCATAAAGGATAAATATGAACTTCATATTTATACAATGGCAACAAGAGCTTATGCTGAAGAGATTGCCAAAATTATAGACCCTGATGGTTCTTTATTCCAAAACAGAATCCTTTCAAGAGATGAAAATCAATCTTTAACTTCAAAGTCATTGGACAAAGTCTTTCCAGTTGAGCAAGATCTTGTTCTTGTAATAGATGATAGAGGTGATGTTTGGGATTGGTCTCCTAATTTGATAAAAGTTATTCCTTACAATTATTTCCAAGGTATTGGAGATATAAATAATTTGCAATTACCAACACAAAACCTGTCTGATATGCCAGAAAATGTTGATGAAAAGACCCATCAGGAAAAAGATGATCAATTAGTTAAATTAAAAGAACAATTGCTAGATTTGCATTCCGATTTTTATTTTGAAAAAAGAGAAGAAGAAAAAAAAGAAAAAGAAACAAATGAGGACAATGTTGATTCTAAAAATTATTTGAAGAAAGATATTAGGGAGATACTACAATTAAAGAGAGTATCTCTGTTTGAAGGTTGCAGATTTCAATATGATAAAATGACAAAGGATTTGCAAAGACAAATTGAGCAGTTTGGTGGTAGAATAACACCCACTTCTAAAGATGCTACTCATATTGTTATTAATTCAGGCGAATCAGCTAATTATAAAAAAGAGACCAACAAAGTTTTGATTGGATTGGCATGGTTATACAAGTGTTTTGAAAATTGGTCTGTTGATGAACAATATGTTGTTAATAGATTAAAAATTGTTCCTCCTGTAGCCAAAAAAATAGAAGAAGAAGAAGATGATGATGAAGTTGAAAACAACACAAATGAGGTGTTAACAACAGAAAGTAAAGCTTTATTTAAAGATGGTATGTCATGGCTAGAAGATGAAAGTATTGATGATGAAGAGTTTTCAGAAAGTTTGAGTAATGATGATGGTGATAGTGATAGTGATTTAGAGAAAGAATTGGAGTTAGAATTAAAGTAAATAGTAAATAGAAATAAACAAAATGAATGATATTGAATATATTTTTTTGTATTTATAATAAATGAAATAATGAATTAAAAAGAAAAGAAGTAATATATATCTTAAGCGTAGTTTTTATATTTATTTTACAATTATATATATATATACATATAAAACATTTATTATTTTTATATTTTTTTCTCCGTCTGAGTTAATTACAAAAAAAACAGACTGTATTTTTTTTTTTTTTAAACAAATCAGTTTTCAGAAGGGGAAGCCCTAAAAAAAAAAAAAAACACACACACACAATATAAAACAGAAGAACAAAAAAAAGGGGAGAAGAAAGATAGAAAAGTAATCTTTTGGTAATTGATATTGATAATAATAATAAAAACCAATCAACATACCAAATAAAACAAAATTTTTTAATAACTTAAAAATAATAAAAATGAATACTATTGATGCTGATTTAGCTTCTAAGATAGACTTATGGTTTAAATATGATAAGAATCCAGAAACTCTGGAACAAATTCAAAATCTTCTTGATAAGAAGGACGTTAAAAAATTGAAAGAACTTTTAGGAAAAAGAATTAAATTTGGCACTGCTGGTTTAAGATCTGATATGCAAGCAGGATGGTCTAAAATGAATTCTTTGACTGTCTTACAAGCTTCTCAGGGATTAGCAGAATATTATTTAGCTAATCCTATTAATAATAGTCAACAACCAACTATTGTGGTAGGTCATGATCATAGATTCCATTCTCAAGAGTTTGCTGAATTTACTTGTAAGGCTTTTTTGTTAAAAGGATTTAAAGTTTATTATTTGAATTATGGTAAAGATATTTTTGTTCACACTCCATTAGTCCCATTTGCTATTAACTATTTTAAAGCTAATACTGGTGTTATGGTAACTGCTTCACATAATCCTGGAAAAGACAATGGATATAAAGTTTACCATAGTAATGGATGTCAAATCATTCCACCTGTTGATTCAGGAATCTCAGATAAAATTTTAGATAATTTGGTGCCAATTGAACACATTTGGGAACCACTTGAAAATGTTGTAAAAATTGTAGGTGAAAACAACTTGGTTGATGTTAATAAAGAGATAACTATGGAATATCTTTTCCAATTAAAGCAAAAATTAAACTTCAATGAATTAAACACTCACAAACAAAATGAAACAAATAATAAACCATGGTTTGTTTATACTCCTATGCATGGTGTTGGAAATTTTATTTTTACACTGGTAATGGCTGATTTTGGGCTTTTTGTAAATGAAGATTATTTGATTCCTAGCAAGCAAGCATTACCTGATCCAAGATTTCCAACTGTTTTTTTTCCTAACCCTGAGGAGAAAGGTGCTTTAAAATTATCTATTGAAACTGCGGAGAGGTTTGGAAAAATAAAATTAATTATTGCTACTGACCCTGATGCTGATAGATTCTCTTTAGCCTATTACTCTGATGCTGCTAAGAAGTATAAACAATTAACTGGGGATGAGATTGGTCATTTGTTTGCTTATTATATGCTAAAGAAGGGCCCTGAAGATGGTGGGATGATAACTTCAACAGTATCATCTGGCTTATTGAAAAGATTATGCTTAATTGAGAAAAGACCATTCAAAGAGGTTTTAACAGGATTCAAATGGATCGGAAATGCTGCAATGAATTCAAAAGAACCTATTATTTTTGGTTATGAAGAAGCTATCGGATACATGTTCCCTTCATTATTGTATGACAAGGATGGTATTTCTGCAGCTACAGTATTTTTGCAATTGTACCAATTTTTTGATCAAGATTTGGATAGTGTTTTGGAAACAATATATGAGAAATATGGTCATTTCAAACAAAACAATAGTTATTATGTTGGTACCCCTGAACAACAAGCTCATGTATTTGAAATTACTAGGGAATGGCTTTCTACCAATTACAAAGGTCCTGAAAGTAAATTTGGAGATTTCGAGATGATATGCTACAGAGATTTGACTAAAAATATTCAATATGACTCTACTGGTAAGTTGATAGAATGTGATTTACCAACAGGAGGAGGTGATATGATTACTTATTGGTTTAAACTAGGTGATTCTAATGAAATTAAAGTCACAACTAGAGGATCTGGTACAGAACCAAAGTTAAAAGTTTACATTGAATGTATGTCACTTATTGATGGTACAACAGCAGAAACTGTAGCTGCAAAAATGTGGGATACTTTAGCAGAATTGTTTATCAAACCAACTACTACTGGCGTATATACCAGAGATTTATAAATATATATATAATTAAGTAAAAAAAATTAAAACCTCAATCTGAATTTGAATCAAAATCTCTTAAGTTGGTGAAACTACCACCTCCTAAAGAAACCGTTTTATTATTATTTTGAACAATGATTTGTCCTGCTGCAATATTTAATTGCCTAAATTCTTTGGGATTATTTATTATTTTATTTTCATCGTCATCATCAAATATTTGCTTTATTGTTTTTATATGTTTACAATATGTAACAACCTCAGGATTTGCTTTAATTTTTGAAGAATGCCATCCAATAACTTGCAACCCTTTTCTATCAGTGACTCTTGATAAAGCAGCATATGCCTGTCCTACCTCAAATGTTTTTTCTAAATTAATTTTCACATATGAATAAGTTTGTCCTTGAGATTTATGAACTGATAATGCCCAAGCTAGAATTAAAGGAAGCTCGGATTTATAAACAAGTTTTCTTTGAGTCCTATACTTTAAAAATTCAAACATTTCTGGTAAAACTATGGATGAAACAACTTCTTCTGGATTATTAGGAGATATGAATTTAATTATAGGATACTTTGGAAATTGATCTCCAATATGATCTACATTTTTCATTGTTAAGAAAGTATAATAAGGATCATTTTCAAGTTTCCCATAACAACCTTTAGGAAATTTTTTTTCAAGATGAAACATCATAACATCATTTTGAGTAACAAAATCAATAATTTTTCCTAAAGATCCATTAACCAATTTATCATTTTGATTTTTAACAAGCATCACTTGACACCCTATTTTGAGTTTGATTTGGTCAGGTACTAAAAAAGAACTACAGATTTTATCAAATTGTGCAGTCCCTTTTAAACTACCACCTTTTACACATTCATAAACAGTAGCTGTACCTTTCAATTCTTTTAATCTAAAGTTGTTATGTGTGCTGGCTTCATTTCTTGTAGGATATAAGTTAGCTGCCTCAACACCATTCATAACATCAAGTTTTCTTTTTAAACCTTTAAATTGTAAATCAGCTTCAAGTGAAACTTGTCCGATTCTAACTTCATTAAGCATCTTTACAAATTCTGGATCTGTTCTTTGTCTATAAACTTTTGTTAAAGTAACTTTATGATCTAAAGCTCTCTTCCATTCAGGAGACATGAAAGCATAACGAGTCCTTTTGTAGTTATTATAATCCTCCATGCTAATTTCTCCAAAGGCTTGTTTAAAAGTGGCAAAATCAGTGATAACAGGGGGCAGTTGGAAAAAATCACTACAAAAGACTACTTGAATGCCACCAAATTGTTTATCATTATCGTGAAATAATTGAGCAATTTTTGAAAGTTTTGTAATCATTCTATTCTCAACCATGGATATTTCATCAATAATGATGACTTTACAACAACTCCAATTTTTTTTAAATCTTTATTATTATCTTTTTGAAGTTTTTCAAAAATATCTTTTGCAGATTCGTTCCCCAGTCCAATTCCAAAATAGGAATGATATGTTCTACCTTCAATGTTTAGTGATGCTAGCCCAGTAGAAGCAGTGACAGTGACAGCATCTCTTTCAGGATATTTTTGTCTTAGTCTTGCAATAATTTCCTTCAAAACCACTGACTTACCACTCTCTGCGGAATCAGTGAAAAAGACAGACTTATTTTGATCTACAATAAGATTGATAAGTGCCATTTGTTCCTCACCAAGAACTATTTTTGTATTATCTTCTTCTTTTTCGATATCAAATTTGTTATTATTTTGAGTTCTTTGTTCTATCTCTTTAATATCACATTGACTTATTTCATCAACAAGACTGTTTACATCAGCTTTCTCTTCTTCATTATATTCTTCAGAATCACTTAGGGTTATTACTTCAAGATCAAGGTTGCTGTTAAGCATATTAAAAAACAAATCATCTCCATTCATCATCCTCACAGTATCATTGTATATTTTATTTATTATTTGAAAGTTAGGATTGTTTTCATTTGTCAAAATGTTATTACTTGTTTCTTTTAAAGAGATATTGTTGAATATTCTTGTTTGAAATTATTCAAAGAATCCATTTAAAAAAAAGAAAAAAGACAAAAACAAAGAAAGAAAGGAAATAGAAAAAAAAAGATTTAAATAAATATTACTTTAATGGTTCTTTTTTTTAAAAAAAAGTCTTACTTTTAATTTTATAATTCTATTAAAATGTTTGTTCTTTAAAAAAGATAAATATATTCTTGCCAAATTAATATTATTATGATTTTGTTCAGTACAAATCACGTGCAAATTTACTCAAAAAACACGACAAACGAAGATAATTAAAACGGATAATATCATGTGATAATATAAAGCCGAAATTATTATTATTATTTTTATTTGTAAAAATTTGTTGGTTAAAGAAAGGAAGACCGGGGTTATAAATATATAAAAAAGGGCGATTCATATAAAAACAGAAAAAAAAATTGTTCGATGAGTCAATTGTTTTCCCACAGTAAACAAACAAATAATAATAATATGTATTACTACTAATTTATTTTCTTTGTAAAAAAAAAAAAAAAGAGTGTATTATTATTTTTACTTATAATAATTAGCCCTTTTATTTTGTGTCAATAAACTTGTCAGGGATATGTCAATATTTTTTCTTTTCTTTTTTTCTGTTTAAATTTTTTTTTTTTCCTTTCAATAAATGTCCATTTTGCCATATATATAAAAAATTTGATGAATGACTAATAGGAGTAAATACTATTTGACGTTTTTTTTTTTAATATGTATATATATATTTGGTATTTAAACGAGCTTTTATTATAACATTATATACATAAAACTTTATAAATAATAATAATAAATAATATAATAAAACCAATTAAATTAATAATATACTATCACAATAATAATGACTACAGCAATTGAAAAATTTATTAAAAATATTTCAAATCCTAATGATAAAACTATATATGTTTTGGATGGGGGTCAAGGTACTTATTTGGAAAACAGTGGTATAAATGTGAACAGTCAAATTTGGTGTTCTATCCCATTCACAAAGGATTCCTTTTGGATTGAAGAAAAAGAAGAAGAAAAAAAAAGTTCTGAAAGAAAAATCATGGAACAAATGTTTAAAGATTTCTTGAATGCTGGTTGTAATCTAGTCATGACACCAACATATCAACTAAATTATTCAAGTTACTTGACAGAATTAAAATTGGAAGATTCTGAGAAAGCTTTAAACCAATATGATTCTTTGCTTACAAAGATTGGAAGCTTTACTAGAAAACAAACTTTGAACAATAACAATAAAAAAGATGTTTTAGTGGTAGGATCTATTGGATGTTATGGATCTATGATATTAGCTGAATTCACAGGTAAATATGGTGATGATGCAGCCAATATTGATTACTACAAACATTACAAACCCCAATTAGACAATTTCTTACAAAATGATAATATTGATATTTTAGGTTTTGAAACAGTGCCAAATTTTTATGAATTGAAATTTTTATTATCATTAGATTCTAAAATTTTGAATAAACCATTTTTTATTGGATTATCAACAAATGACAATCAAGAATTGAGAGATGGAACCCCATTAAGCAAAGTAGGTGAATTGTTGAATGAATTGAAGGCTACTAGTAAATTGAATGAAAACTTTATTTTATTCGGTTGTAATTGTTGTTCTTTCGTTTCCTCTTCAAAGAGTATTCATATTTTGAAGGAAAGTTTGAATTTCTATTTACCATTGATTTCATATCCAAATTCAGGAGAAATCTATGATACTGTCACAAAGGAATGGCATAAACCTAAAGATGAGCTATTATATGCTGGTAATAGTAACAACTGGCAAGTAAGTGTGGATAAATATATTGATGATAATTGTAAAGTTATTGGAGGTTGTTGTAGAACAACCCCAGAAGACATAAAAAGCATTTATGAAGCCATTAACAAATAATTTTATAGAAACAAAAAAGTTGATAAAAGGAGAATAAGAAGATAAGATAAATAAATAAATAATATATAAGTTTAAAATTAATATATATATATATATATTTTAAAATAATAATAGCATATTTATGTTTTTCTCAACATAAAAGAAAAAAAGATTTATTTTTTAAAGATTATTTTATTAAGTGTTTCATATATACATATATAAGATTAAAGAGTATTTTATAAATAATGTATATAATAAAAAAAATTAATGTTTCATAAATATTATATTATATTAAATCTATTTTTGTTACAAATAAATAAATACATAAAAAAAGTTTAAATATAGAACTTTAACAAAGATGGCAAAGAAAAATAGTAGTGTGTTACACGTGATATAGAGTAATTATTTATTAGAGAGTGCCACGTGGTATTATTATTATTTTTTTTTTTTAAAAAGAGAATTTTTGGATGTTGTTGTTACTTTATATTCCATTTTGGGTAATAAAATATGTAAAAAATACTAGAATAAAACATTATTTAGCAACATTCATTCATTTATACACTTTTTTTTTTCTTTAGGAAAAATAAAATAAAATCCAAAGTTTTCTCTCTCAAAAAAAAAAAATTTTTTTTTTTCTTCCTCCCTCTTCTCTGTCGCTAAAAAAAAATAAATAACAGATCATAACAAAATAAAAAAAATATAAATAAATTTTAATAATAATAAAAAATTTTTTTTTCAAATTAAAAAAAAAAAATATTATCATTACTAATAATAAATCACATTAAACAACAACAAAAAATAAAAAACATTTATAATATTTTTTTAAAAAAAAGAGATTTTATTAATACCCAATAGAAAAAATAAAATAACAATAGTAATATATATTAATATTCTTTTTTTTATTATAACAATATTTCATTTATTTATAAATATAATATAATATAATATAACAAAACAAAATAATTATTAGTTTATACATTTATTATTATTAATAATAATATTGTTTATAAACATTATCCATTCTAATATATCTATTATAATACTGTTATTACTAATAGCATATATTTTATAGAATCCTTAATAACATATATATATATATAAAGAGACTTATACACACTCTTTTTTTCTTCTTCTTTCAAGTTGGGTTTATTACTAATATCAATAGGATTGTTTGTTTTTAAAAAAATTAAATCATATAGAGATAATCAAAAAATGAGAAACAAAAACAACAATAAAAGTACGGATTCTCTACCCACATATACTTCTGAATGTGATTTGGATGATGATCATAAAAACTCTTGGAAAGGTAAAAAAAAATCATCTTTAAAAAATGGAAAGACAAGAAGAAACATAATCATTGCTATCATTCTATTCCTACTTGTATCAATATTTATGCTTATATTTTCTGAATCATCTCATGTAGAGACTATCAAAAATACTGAGCTTTTATCCACTATCAACAATTTGATTAAACCATTAAGAGAGAAGAGTGGCGTACAAAAAAATAGTTTTAATTCTGATATTGGTGGTTTGGACAATATGAATGTTGATGATTTTGATATTGATTCTTTAATTAAAGATTCTAAGGATAAAAAGGGGCTTTATGCTTTAGGTTTAAAAGATATTGAATATTATAATTATGATTTTAGAAATTTGGATGTTGACACTATCCATAAGTTTGATAAAGGTATCAAGCATTACTTGATCACTCATGAAGCTGATGTTTACTCTAGTGAGGAAAATAAAGCAGTTTTGGAAAATGAATTGGAAATGTTATTAGCATCTAATGTTGAGAAATATGATCTTCATGATTTCAAAGGGGATCCAGATGGTGTTACTAACAGAGACCATGTCTTATTATTAGTGCCTCTAAGAAATGCTGAAGCCGTTCTTCCATTGATGTTTAGACATTTAATGAATTTGACATACCCTCATGAATTGATCGATTTAGGCTTTTTAGTAAGTGATTGTTCTCCAGATGACAAAACTTTAGAAACCCTTTTAGATTACTCTCTATCTTTGCAAAACGGTACTCTCATTTCCATCTTAGAAAACATTCCTTTATACACTGAATCAGATATGCTTCACTTGAAATATATGCAAAAGGAATATTTAGAAATGGTTGAAAAATCTTTCTCCCCACCATTCCATCTAGGCTACACAAAACCATTCAGATCTATTCAAATCTTTGAAAAAAATTTTGGTCAAATTATTGGTCAAGGCTTCTCTGATAGACATGCTGTCAAAGTTCAAGGGGTTAGAAGAAAATTGATGGGAAGAGCTAGAAACTGGCTTGTCTCAAACACTTTAAAAGCATATCATTCCTGGGTCTACTGGAGAGATGTTGATGTTGAATTATGTCTTGGATCTGTCATTCAGGATTTGATGAAGTTTGATTATGATATCATGGTTCCTAATGTTTGGAGACCATTACCTACTTTTTTGGGTAATGAACAGCCTTATGATTTGAATTCGTGGATCGAATCTCCAGCGGCTTTGCAACTTGCAAAGACTCTTGATGAAGATGATGTTATAGTCGAGGGTTATGCTGAATACCCTACTTGGAGAATGCATCTAGCAAATCTAAGAAACCCTAGAGGTGATTTGGATGATCTAGTCGATTTGGATGGTGTTGGTGGAGTTTCGATTTTGGCTAAAGCAAAAATCTTCAGATCCGGTATCAATTTCCCTGCCTACACTTTTGAAAACCATGCTGAAACAGAAGCTTTTGGTAAGATGGCCAAAAAGACTGGATATAGAGTCGGTGGGTTGCCTCATTATGTCTTATGGCATATATATGAGCCTAGTGAAGATGATCTAAGAGATATGGCTGTAAGAGAAAGAGATGATAGAAGAAATTTAGATTAAATATATAAAGATTTTTTTTATATATGATTATGTGGGGTCTTGTATGGTATGAAATTCACATAATTTATCCTTATAAATTAACTCACAAAAAAAGAAAAAAGAAATAAATACATATACTAAGTTTTTGAAAGAAATAAAAAGGCTATATATAATAAAAAAGGGAAAAAAGTGAAAATTAGATACATAGCATTACTATTATTATTGTGATTATTGTTTTTTTAAATTTTTTTTTTGTTGTTTTTTTAATAAAGTTAAAAGTTCTTATGGGAAATTTTTGAATTCCTTTTCACATCTATCTTTACCATATCTCAAAACAAGACCTTCGTATCTTCCTTGGAAAGCATGGTGGAATTCTTCACGGTTTGTTTGCAATCTCTCTATAATCTTAATTGCAGAATCAATATTCATAAAGTTAATCCAGCAACAATGGCCATCACCAGCAAAATTGATTTGTTCTAAAGGACCAAAGGTTAAACTGAAATCATCAATGATTTGCTGTGGCTTAGGCAATCTAAACAGTCTATATTCATCATATTTTGAGTCAGTGATGTATTTTTGTTTATAAGCAAATTCAGGTAGGGAGAGATACACATTTCTTGTAGCCCCTACAGATACTTTTCTTAATAAAGATAGTGAGACAGGTGGAAGTTTGTTTCCTTTATTACCAAACTGAATGGATAATGGATATCCATGTAAGATGACAGGTTTTCTTTGTGAGTTTTCATAAAATTTAAGAGCCGATTCTGGATAGATGAATTTGATGAAACAGTATCTCTTCCCAGACACATATTGTATTTGTTCCAAGATACCACCTCTGACAATGTTGACAATATCAAATGTCTTGACAACAGGCGGCAAGTTTGAAATGAAAATTAATCTATTCTTGCTGTTATATCCACCATTGGTGTTACCATAGTGGTTCTTTCGAATCTCTAATCCTGTTTTTGATTTATCTGATGGGGAATTGGAAAAGGGGCTGTTTGAAAAACTGTACTTGTTTCTGGAGTCAAATATAATTTCTCCATTTAAAGTATCACTTGAGATTGAAGTTGGAGTAGCAGCAGAAACTATGTTAATAGGAGATCCTGGTGATTTGAAAGTGTCTGTAGAGGAAGATGGTGGAACATCTTCCACACCTATATTAATCTTTGGAGCCTGACTTTGTGTTAACAAATCAACATGACTGTTTTCTTCTTCATCTTCATCTTCTTCACCACTAAGTTCATTTACATTTTCTTCATCTGTATCTTGTTTAAAAGTATCAAAAAAATTTGTGTCAATAACTTTATAAAATTTACCAGTAAATTCAAATTCAAAATCATGTTGCAAATCATTTTGAATATCAAACGGAATATCACTGAATGGACAAGTGTTGAAAGAACCATCATTTTTCAATCTAGTAATCAATACTTGTGGTCCCTCAGTATCTTCATCTTTTAATAACTGTTTAATTTCAGTTTCCACAAGATTTTTTTTGTTTACTGGTGTCTCTGATTCAGAAAAATTTACAGGTTTGTAATCATACACATCAAAGGAACAAATGTTTGACTTAAAAAGATCAAGAGCAATCTTTTTGTAATATTGATTATGGAAAATTAATAAATGACATTTTTTCCCACTGTCATTGTTTTCTTCCTCTTTTTTTTTTTTTTTATTTTCTTTTTCTTCTTGTTGAACAAATTCAGGTGCATTAACCTCAACAATAGAGAAAAGCTTCAAATAAGGTTTAAGTTCCTTATCATTTATACCATCTATTTCCAAGACTGTGCTCGGCTTCAATAAGTTTATAACACTGGAAACATCATTTGTATCAACAATCAAAAACCTACCAAAATCTGCCATTTGTTGAGAAAAAGAGAAATCACCTGCAAAATTACTTGGATCCATAATTTTTGTTTGCAAAGAACATTTTTTGAAAATAAGATTTGCAGATTTGAATTGTTTTTTCCACTTATGCAAATCTCTTATAAACTCATTGGTGAATTCATCCAATAATTCATGATTTTTGAATTCAAGCAAAAAAGTTTTTACCTCCTTTTCCCCATTTTTATCTATTTTGAATTGAATAGCATTCTTCACATTTTCAGAATAAAGCAAGTTTAAAGCCTTCATAAAGACATAAAGTTTCAAGCTATCATTAACATTTGTGAAGATTATAGAATTTTGCATTTCAACAGGCAAATGACTGTTTGTTTTGCTAAAATTGTATTGATAAGTGACTTTACATTCAACCTGTTCATTATCATTTCTTATTGGAGAGCCTCTACTATTGGCAGAACTATAATGGCCATTAGTAGCATTGAAATTCTTCCATTGAGGCAATTGACTATAAGGACCTGCTGAATTTGGATTACTATGGCCTCCTTGATTGGCTGTATAGGGAGTCAATAAATTTGCAGGAATCAAATAGGAACCATAATTATAATCAAAGGAATTAGGAACAGCAAGCTGTAAAGGGATCATTGGACCCATTGGAGAGTTGATAATATGGTGTTGTTGGGAATTAACATAAATGTTTCCTGTCTCTGCATTAACATATTGGGGAACTATAGGGGCATTGCTTTTAAAATTAGAAGATGATCTTCGATAGTGAGTGTTATGATTTTTTTTGGAAAAATAATCATTTCTTTGTTCATCAGTAGATAATGGGCTGGAGAAAGCAGACATTGATCTATTATGTTGTTGTGAAAAAACTGGAGGAGGAGGAGTACAAATAAATTGATTTGGAACACTTGTTCTTCTACTTGAATTTGAAGAACCATTATTGTTATAGAGATCATGTGCGTTAACCACAGGAGGTTTTATAATAAAATCATCCATATCACGAAAGTTTTCTTTATCTTTAATCCTACTGTATGTGAAATCGGAAGCAGCATCATTGTCAAGTTCACTGTCATCAAATTCATCTCTTATATAGACAACAGAAGAGTTTCTGTTACTTAAGGAACGATTACCTTTTGGTTTAGCCTTTGTTGAATTGTTTAATATAGAGAAACTACTATTACTAGACAATGAAGGTTTGCCGTTTCTGATTGGAGAGGAAGAAGAAGAAGGCTTATTACTGTTATTGTTTCTTGAATTGTAATAATTCATATGATTATTATTTGTGTTTAAACCAATACGACTATTATGACGACTTGTATTAGCGTTTAAAGTTAAACTACTCATTTATTAGTATATATAAATAAATATATATATATATATATTTGTGAATATTATAATGATTTATTATTCTTCTTTTTTTTTTTTACTCTGGTTTGTATATATATTTTTAAAATAAAAAAATATTATTAATGTTATTGAAGATGAGACTGTTTATTAATAAATATATATTTTTTTCTTTAAAAAAAATCTCATTCCCCTCTTTTTTTTTTCAACTCAAATTTTTAATTTTTCGCTGTCGATGTCTTTTTTTTTTTTTTTTTTAAAGTGGTTAATAATAATATTTAATATATCACAATTTATTAATTTAATATATTTTTCTCTCCCCTATGTAGAGGAAAAAAATTAAATTTAAAAGAAAATTTTTTTTTTTTAAATAAATAATAAATTTACCTACAATTGTTGAAAAGGGTGTTTTTTTTATTGTTAAAAAAAAGAAAAGGAATACGAAAATAGTTTAGAAGTAATTAATTAATTAATTATTAATCAAGTAATCAGAAGAGTATATATTATGGAATAATACCAATATTTAATTTACACAAATCTTGTAACATAAAAAAATGAATATGAAACATATATTTTGTTTCATATGAATAATTTATAGATTTTTTTTTAAATAATAATTGTTTTGTCTGAAACCCGACATTAGTTATTTTTTTTTTTTTTCCCCCCTATTTATTTTTAAAAAACAAAAGATTATCCCTAGGGGAAAAAAAAATGGAGAAAAAAAAATTGGAAGGAGAAAAATTAAAAAAAAAAAACACACCTTCATTATAGATTGAGTTCTTAGTGAATGTGTTTACACAATAAACTCATATATAAAAAATTTTAACAATATATATATGTTTCATAGTATATTATTTTTTTTTTTTTTTTACAGCCACCACCCTTGATTTTTTTTTTTGTATATGCCATTAATATCCGTCTAAAAAAAAAAATCCTTGTTATATTAAATTAAGAAATATATGAATTAATTAATATATTATTATTTTTTTTTTAGACGGATATTACTGCATAAAAATCATTATTATTAATTTATAGTTGGAATATATACATATATTTGTTTTTATTTATTTATTTGATTATTTATTTTTATTATTTTTTTAATTTCTTGTTATTATTTTTTTTCACTGCTCCATCATCTGGGTTTTTTCTTTTATTATTACTATTGTTTAAATATGACATATCCAAAAATTGTGCTAATCCCATTGATCCATCAAATATAAAACTATTGTTAGTTTCAATGTTCATATTTCCTTCATTCAAAGCATATCCACCACTACCACCATTCTTTTTATTAGAAGTATTGTTGTGATTCCCATCTCCTGTAAAGAAATTCATATTGATATCATCAAAACCAAAGTCCAGCAAGTTTTCTTTGGATAAACTCATATGATTACTATACTGTCTTGTGTTATTCATTATACCAACATTATTCACACTCATACTAGGCACAATAGTATTAGTATTATTAATAGTATTATTATTATTACTTGGTTCTGTCCAGTCGAATTTAGTAAATGTTTGATCATCTGTGTTCTTGGTGCCTTTATTAGAAGTAGGTTCATTATTGGATAATCTTGTTAATAAAGTTGTACTTGGTGATTGCAAAGATTCATCTTTTCCTTTATTACCATCTGTATTTTGATTATTATTATTAATATTATTGTTATGATGATTATAAACTGCATGCTTTACATTAGAGAACATGCTTTTATTTGCCACTGGAATTTGGTTATTTTGCTCTTCCTTGTCACTTAAAGTCTTTGTAGAGTTGGAATAGGATGCTTGCTGAACACTGTTTTGATTATATTGAGAACCTCCAGATTGCTTCATAACATTATTGTTATTAGTAACCGTTGCTGAAAAATCTCTTATTGGTGATATTTTATCTCTCATATTCGTTCCATTAACAACAGATTTGATTAATGGTGGTTGAGGATTGTAATATTGATTGTTTTGCTGATACATGCTATTGATTCCTATTTGACTATTTTCAAAGAAATGATTTAAATCACCAAAACTTAAAACAGGATCTTTTTTAAATACTGTTGTCAAAGTATTCACTTTACCATCCCATTTCATTGTATATTTCTCTAAATCCGTATCATCCAATTCATTAGAACTTTCCTTCTTAACAAGAACATTTTTAGAATTTTTTTTACTATTATCTATAGATAATCTATGTGCCATTGGAACAGGCTTGAATTCAATACCATTGTCATCACCATCTTCCTCTTCTTCGTCTTCATCATCACAATATCCATTGTTCTTATTAGATCTTTTTGGTTTAGCAGCCATTTTTTCAATATTTGACAACAAATTGACAGAATTTGTACAAGTATTTGAAGCAGAATCATATTTTATCTGTTTATCTAAATGCAATTTTTCAAATCTATCATCACCTCCATTGTATTCATCCATTCTTTTTATTCCAACTTCAGCTTTTAATAGATCTTCATAAAAAGATGCTTTCTTTTTAATCAATTTCAACACTTTTTGATTGACTCTTTTTTCAAAGTACTCCTTTGTTTCCTTGGATTCCTTTGTGTTAACCAATAAGAGTAAAGATAAAGTAATATCAAACAATTTTATTGAATACCAAGATAAAGATCCAACTGTTCCATGTACACTTTTTGAATCTAACTTCTTAAAAGAAGTCATTTGATCAACAAGTGTCTCTATCAATTTTCTATATTGTAAAAACAATTCACATGATTTTTTATATTCCAAAGTTCTCTCCAAACCCAATAATGAAAACTTGACCACCAAGTTTGGAATGAAAAATGGTAAAGCTATTTTATAATTCATTTTATAACTAATGGATATTAAATGTAATAAAACTTCAGAATATTGATGCAATTTGATATATGAATCAACTTTTGATGGTGGTATCATTCCACCACCAACTTCTAAATTATTATCAATTGTATTGAAATCTTTACCAAATTCTCCTCCAACACTGACTAAAGTCAAATGAATCATAGATTTAACAAAAAAATAAACAAACATTAAATTAAATTTACCATAATCCTTTGTTTCAAGTAAATCAATCTCCAACAACTCTAAATTGATATTACCTTCAGCATTGATTTCAAAATTTAAATTTTCAGGTAAATTGTTATACCAATTTTCTAGTAAAAATTCTTGCTTCAGTAATTCATTAGCTTTTTCAAACTTATTAAAACTTTTAAATAAACCATCCAAAACTCCACCAAATATGACCCCCAATTTCAAAATTTGTAAGCCAACAGGCTCAACTATAGCATCAACACCTTTCAACAAAGGTTCATCAAATGGTAACATAACCTCAGAATCATCATCCTTAATCAATCTTGGAACACCTAATTGGAAGGAGACAAGACAATCTAAAATGTAATTAGACCAAAACAAAAGTCTTCTAGTTCTTCTATGAACAATGTTAGATTGCTGTCCCTGAGCATTGACAATAGATTGGGGACATCTATGTAATCTTAATTGCTGAACCATCATACAGTTCAAACTTCTTAAATGGTATAAAATTTGTTCTTGTGTTGAAGTTGAAGAGAAAAGATGAAAAGCTAAAGTCAAAAATTGTAAAGAAGATATTGAGGTATTATTGGCATGAAAGAATGGATTTTTGATTAAATGTTTAATTAAATTTTGTAGTTGGTGAGATGGCTTGTTTATACTTGAAAGGCCCATTTGAATCATAACCAATAATTTACACATAAAAAGTTTGTAATTTATTGGTGTTAAAGTATCTCTGTTTTCAAAAGAACTATCATTGTTGTTTTGCTTATATTTCAAATAGTCTGCTTGGAATCTTTTAAAAGTTTTCAAAAATTCTAATTTCAAAAAAATTGGAACAATAGTTGACCAGTTATCAAAATAGATATTAATCAAATTTTCAATTTCTTGGAAACTTAATAATTTATTATCTATAGTGAAAAAAAATTCAAATAAACCAATAAAATCATTAATATCTTTTAAATCAACATTTTGATTTATAAGTTTACCAACAATACAGAAACTTTCATTTTTCTCATCAAGTCTTTCAAAATCATCTTTTAAAGAACTTAATAATTTACTAGTGTATAAACATTCTCTATTCAAAAAACCAAATGTCAAACCAATCTTTGCAATCAATTGAGTTGAAAACAAAACTTCCATTGTAGATCTTGGTGAAGCCAAAGAGACTAATAAAGTAATGTTTTGGAAGGGACCTTTACTGTTTTGATTGTTTTGAATAATCTTGGAAGCTGTCAAACCAGGAGGTTCTTTAATATCTAATACAGGTTTAATTTGATAGTATCTAGTTGGCTCTTGAATCATTGCAGACTCTTTTTTCAAGCTACTAATAGATTCTTCTTCCTCTGTTGTAAAATCACTTTTAACAGCAACTTTAAATTGACCAGTCTCCAAATGATTTGGTGAAACTTCTGTCTCTTGGTTATTTTGTTGATGTTGAGAATTAACTTTTGGCATTTCAATACTTGAGTGATTTAGATTTTGAAATTTACTTGTTTCATGCATAGCTTTCAATCTTTTAATTTCAATTTCCAAGTTTCTACAAGTCTCTTCAAGTAATTCAGTATATCCTCTTGGAGATGATCTTCTTAAAAGTTTATCATTATTTTTACATTCCAAAGAAGCAGCTTTACAACTCAAACATTGATTTAATGAGTGCTTTTCATATGTACATTTAATTTTTTTACTTCTGCAACGATCACAAGATTGATATTGTGGTGCATTACTGTTGCTTTTATCATTGTCATTAAAACTAGCAGCAGAGGCACCATTGGGCACTAAGTTTTCATAACCACTTTCAAAAGAACTAGTAGTTGTTAAAGCTGTTGGTAATAAAGGAAGAGATGATTCTTCTAAAGAAGCAGATTTCCTCTTTTGATCTTGATTTTTAATTGGATCAATAGATGAATTGCGTTTTTTTTTGGTTTTATTAAGAGAAAAAGTAGGATTGGTGTTAAAAGATGAAGGATCATGAGATTGCAGGTAGCTAACAGAATCTATAGTATTAGGAGAAATACCTGAATTTAAATTTCCATTAGTATTTCCCTTATTATTATTGGTTTGGTTTTTTGGCGATATCATTTTATTATAAAAAAATGCTTGCTGTTATTTTGAACTTTTCTAAAAAAAAAGAATAAATGCTTCAAAATATTTGTCTTTCTTTAACTAGAAAAAAATTATGTATCTATGTAATTATCTAATAGATTTATTATTTAATTTGTAGTTAAACAGTCAGTTGGTGTTATTATGGTTTCTTTTTATTTATTTATTTTAAAAATAAAAGATCTTTAAGTAAATATCTTCTTTTTTACTTGATGAGTCAAATTAAATCTAAATTTGTACAAACAGAAAAGAAAAGAAAAGAAAAAAAAAAAAATTTCAACTCACCTATATATCTTTTTTTGTAGTTGAATATAACTGTTTTTTTTTATTTAATTCTGGAAACTTTAAAAATCTTGGCGGCAAAATGTTGTCCATTTTTTATTCTAATTTTAAAATTATATATTATTATTTTTTATAGTGTAACCCCACAAAAAAAAAATAATAATAAAAAAAATCCTAATATATTAAAAAAAAAAAAAATAAGTCACGTACTTGAGGAAAAAAATAATAATAATATATATATTATTTCTTAGAAATTCAAGCACAATTGCAATTTATATAAAAAACAAATATTCGTTTCGTTACTTTTTCTCCCTATTGAAAATAATAATAAAAAACATAGTATATGTTAATTCCGATATACATTGTTTTGGTCCGATTAAAACCTAAATATTTATATTTATATATTTTGAATGAATGATGTTAAACATTGTAAAAAATAAATTAAAGAAATTCTAGACAAATATAATCTTAATATGAAAATTTGATACTTCGTCAATAATAATATGCATAAGGGGTGTTTTTTTTTTGTTAAAAGATTTTTATTATTTTTGTTTGGTTTTTGCTAGACCAATTAATTTTTGTTTTATTTTAAAAGTATACACGTGACTATTAAAAAAAATTAAAATTAAAATTGAACATCAAAAATAAAGGAAAAGCAAACAAATAGTGTTCAAAAACTATAAAATTTAACTTTTTATATCAACCAAAACAACATTTATTTACAATAATTTTTAATTAATTTCAAACTATATATATATATATATATTACTGACAAAAAAAATGAATTGTGATAAAATTAGTGAATATTTAATTAAACATGATGTCTCAACAGTTTCATTGGTTATAGCTCATCCAGATGATGAGATTATGTTTTTCAATCAGTTTTTATTAAGTTTAAATAAAATTATTGAAAATTCAAATCTATCAATAAGTGACAGTTCTACAGAAACTATTCAAAAAACTAGTAAATGTGTTCAATTGGATTTAAAAATTAATATTATATGTCTTACCAATGGTGATAATGATAATAAATATGGAAATTTAAGAGAAAATGAACTAATAGAAAGTTGTAAAACTTTATTATCAAATTATCAACTTGATTCAAATTTATTTATTTATATAGGTAACTTTGTAGATTCTATGAGTGAAAATTGGGATATAAATGAAGTGAAACAATATCTAAGTAAATATATTAACCATGAGGAAAATAACTTAATAGTAACTTTTGATGAGTTTGGTATCTCTGATCATATAAACCACAGAACTTGTAACAAAGCAGTTTTAAATCATTTTGCAAACAGTGATTTCACACATATATGGACATTGCAGACACCCACTTTTATAAGAAAATATCTCGGATTTTTGATAATTTTATTTAGTGATGCTAATAAAGTTGATACCCACAAAATTATTTTACACAATAATGACATTTACCAACTAATTTATTTGATTGGAATAATGGGATATAAACATAAATCTCAAATGGTTTGGTATAGATGGTTATGGTGGTTATTTAATAGTCTTGTATGGTGTGCAACTTTTGAAATAATACAATTCCCTAAAAAAAAAAATTAATAAAACATTTGCATTTATAACATTTTCATATATTTATAGAAAATAATCTTCCCCACAGAATATATATATACATATATTTGTAACTTTTTATTATTATTATTAATTGTATTATATTTACAAGTAATGTCATTATTGAATATATATAAATTTTTTTTTAGTAACCAATAATACTTTCTTCCCTTTCTTCCTCAGCTAATCTATCAGCATCTCTTTGATTTTTAAACTCTTCAAATCTAGTTTCAAATAAATTTAAATCTCTTTGTTTTTCTTCAGAATATTGTGGTATTTGTGATACATTTCCTGTATGTTTAAGAAGTATATTGGTATAATAATTATCAATAAACTCTAAACCTACATTGGCATTCTCAAATCTCGGTAAAATTTCATTTAAAATGATTGTGTAAATTTCTTTCACCTTCTTGATTGATTTACTTTCAAAATAAACTGTCAAATTCAATTCATTCTCTAAAATTATATTAAACAACTCCATAAACTCTATATTAAACAGCTCTGATTCATACCCATAGTATTTAATGAAATACATCTGCTTATCTAAAAAGATTTTCAAGTGAGCATCCAGGTTATTGTTATCTAATATAAAATTGTTGTGATTTTTATTCAGATTGGTCCATTTTTTAACAAAAAGTTTTTTCACATCTAAATAAAACTGATATTTGGCTGTTAGATTGTCATTTGAGTTAAAAGCTTTTAGCCTATCTTTACCATTTCTTGTAGATGCTTCATTATTTAATATACTGTTAGTTTCTAATAATATATCATCTAGTAAATAACCCATTATAGTATTGTAAGGTATTTTAAAAGATATATCTTTAAAACTTAGAGAATCTATAAGCTTAGTTTCATTCAATCCCAATAAAGTATCAACTAATTGCATTGCTTTAATAACGTCAAAGTTTTTACAATATGTTAATACAAGACTGTTTAATAAGTTATTATTGATTTTGAAATTAGCATTGACGTCTTTATTCAAGTACCTAGATGTAACAAAATCATCCAAATTATTAGCATCATTCAAACCAATAAATTGGATAATATTACCCCCAACTAAATTTTTAGGATCCAATAACTTCCAGTCTAATTCATAAATCATTTTTTTCAATTGATGATTGATCAAATCAGCATTTTCAAAGTGGAATTCTTCTAGTTCATTGATACGAATTAATGTTGAGTGCTTTATACTTGTAACCATATTCCTAGCATTCAATCTCATCCATTGCTTATATGTAGTCTTTGTATTTTTATCAAAGAAATGTACCTTTTTATTAACAATAGCTGTTTTACCTATTGTACTCAAAATTAAAGAAAAGAATAAAATATCATTTGAAGGAACTTGATTTCCAAAGCAATTATTCAATATTTTTTCAACCATTATACCACTCTTGACAAAATCTCCTTGAACAGCAGTTTTAGTTGCTAATCCAATCATTTGCTTAATCAATAAAGAAAAATCTTTGCCATCAGTGTATGTTTTGAATTGATGCAATACTAACTTATCCAATTGATTAACAGTCTTGTGGTTTAATCTGTTCATATAAGCATTCATCAAAATATTGAAAATACTAAACAATTGTTCAACATCTGAATTGTATCTGATATTATCAGTGATTAAATTGGCAAGATTAATAATTTTTAATCTTTTGTTGAAAAAACTGTTGACATCCTTTTTGTAATTGTAAGCATCTGTGTCAATGTATTTAGATAAATCAATAAAATTACTCGTTAACATAATATCATGTGATGACCAGATGTTTTCTGTCATATAGATATCTTCTTTAAAAATATATTCACTATTGGCATTTTCTTGTTCATCAGCTAATAGAGTAGTAGATATTTCACCTCTTTTATGCCTCTCAGCCTTTTGAACACTTTTTTTATACTCTTCAACATCAAAATATAGTGGTTTTGGAATCAAGTATTCTCTAAGCTTGTTTGAAATTTCCTTAGAAAGCATTGGCAAACTTCTTTTATAATTAATATTTGCTAAAGTTTTTACATCAACATTATTTGGATCAAATGAAATTTTTTTGCTACTATAAGTTCTAGTTATTATAGAATCAGTAGATAAGTTTATTCTACTTATAACTTTATTAACATTTTTTGTGTTATTCATTGTACTGTAAAAAAAAAAACACAGGAAAAAAGTAAATAATGTTATTAAAAAGTATTAATAAAGCTAGTAGTATCTTGAATTGGTTCTATACAATTTATTCTTTAAAAATGATTTGTTAAAAAAAAAAAAAGAACTAAATTTAATTGTATCTTCTCGCTGAAAAATTGAACATATATTAAAAAAGTAAAAAAAAAAAAAATTTTTTTTTTCAATTTTTTTAAAAAAGCAAAAAGTCACGTTTACTTAAAAATTATATTTATCCTTTTATTAAATTAACATAATCTAATATAAAGCTCATATATATGAACTATCTATTTAACCTAAGAAAGCATATATAGTTCCTTCGATTTCAATATCATTTTCAAACTTAATACTTCCAACTTTATTTTTATGATCAAATTTATTATATTTCTCAATCAAAGTGTTACTATAAACAGGTGGAACCCCGTTTATTGATATTGTTATATGTGGGAATTTATTACCAATAAAAATATCTCCAATAGGCGACACAGTAATTGCCATAGCTTTAGAATCAAACACCAACAACTCAGGTTTAAATTTATACGATTTTTGTAAAGTATAGTTTTTCACTTTACCTAATGGAGCATTTTCCAAAATTTCTTTAAATTCATTCAAGTAGTAATTAAAAGCTTCATGTTGTTCCTTACCTTTATTAAAAGCAACAGTAATATGATATTCACCCTTTGGTGTAAACATTTGAGGATACTCCATATTTTTTAATAAAGAATCAATTACCTTTGGCTCTATGTTGACACCAAAATATACAATTTTTGGTAGTTTTTTTTCTCTAAAAGATTTTTTAATTAAAGATTGTTCAAATTCTTCAAGTCTTTTGTTGATAATAGCTTGATCTAATATAGGCTCTTGTAAAACATTTCCCAAGCCATAATGAGAATCGAGTGATTGGAAAAAATCGTTTACTTGTGCTACCAAAGTTTCATTGTCTAAAATACTTCTTAAGGCAAAATCAAATCCTTCGTTGTTATCATTGAAATTAAACTGTTTGAAATCTCTAACAAATCTGTTTAAAATACCACTAACACCTTTAACACCTAAGTTATCAGCTTTTATTGTTGGATGGTCATCTCCTCTTTTTAAAATATTTTCCAAAGCTTTTTGTCTCTTTTGTGTTAAAGATTGTAAATCAACAAATGGCAAAGCAATTAATTGGATATTTGTATCATGAGAAAAAATCTTTTCTTTTTGTTCTTCAAACTCTTTCAAAATTAAGTCTCTATGAACCGGCATGTGATTATTTCTATCAAATATAACAACTTTATAGCCATCATGTAACAAGTTTAAAGCAACATGCATCAAAGTTGGAATATTGTTTTTTCTTTGCTGACACAAATCAGATGAAACTGTTGATATACTCTTTGGGTATAAGTTCATTAAACAGGAAGTAAATGTTGTTTTACCTAAACCTAAAATAGATACAGGTACTATAATATATTTGGTATTTTTGTCAATAGGAAGTTTTTCATGAGTATCGTATAATTCAGCTAGTAATTTTAAGTTTAAAGTGTTTGTGTTTTCATTTAAAAGACCAGCTTGACGGAAAAATTCAGTTCTTAATTTAATAATCCCTTTTCTATGAACATTATAATCCTCACAAAGTTTAGAATCATTTTCTAAAATAGGAATAACATAATCCAAATACATGTTTGTAATTTTTTTATTTTTTTTGAAAAAATAAACCCTTTCTCTAGTTTTAATGTATTCAGTGGTTACTTCTCTTAATTGTCTATAAAGCAAGTAAGGTTCTTCAAATTTAAATTTGAAAAAAAAATCATTGGATGTATTTTTTTGAAAGCATCTTATAACATATCCTTCAATTTCTTTGCCCTTATAAGTGTTATCAGTTTCTTCAGAATTCAAAAAATCAAGCAATTTATCAAAGGATTCAAACTCAAAAGAATCCACTTTTTTGAAATCATATTTATCAGCAAAATCATAAACATTTTTCATAGGAAGAGTTTCAAATTGAATACTATTTTTATTCAATCCATGTAAATAAAGACCTGCTGTTTCTTGACTATCATAAGCAATTACATGCTCTTCAAAGGAATCATCACATAACTCAAAGACTGCAGTAAGATTTTGAATATATAAATCAAGAGCGAATTGTTTTAATTTTTCAGTATTATTTTTGAAAAGTTTTAATATCTGAGTATAACCTTCTTTTGCATGATCTTTTGATATAATTTTTTTGTTTTTGTTATCACTATCAGTAACATATAAATTATTCTTACTGCTTACTAATAAAGTTCCATCTTTTAAACCTGAAATAAACAAAATACAACCATTTTCTTTTATAGTAACATTATATGGGCCTTTTGTGTTTTCTTTTAAATTTGTCATTTTTGTATTAAAAACTTCATCGAGATTAAAAAATTTGTCGTACCCTCTAATGCATATTTTGCATTGATCATTATCTATAAATAAACCTCTACTACTAATAGGTAATTTTGTTTTACTATAATAATTATATTCATTAAATTTCCATCTTGTTATAGAATGTGAATTTATAGTATAGTCCTGCTTGAAAGATTTGAGTTTAGAGTTTCCAGATGATAAAGCTTCCAATTCCGTTACTAAAGCTTTGACATCTTGAATATCTGACATTTCTGATTGGTTTGATTAATGATTTGATTCTTGGTGTATGTAACACAGAAAAAAAATGAAATCAATTTACATAATTGTGAAAAATTATACTTATTTTCTCTTTAATAAGTATAAAAAATATAAAAAGCATCGACCAAATGAAAGGAAATTTTTTCTCTCTTTCTAAGCTAATATGTCACGTGCCATAGTATATTGTATATGATATTTGCACTCAAATACTTAATCTATGTTCTTATATTCACGGAGGTACTTTGTAAGTTCAGCTTCACTTTTAATATAATAAAATAATTATACTAATACAATTTTTGAATAGGTGGTTCCATATATATTTTATCTCTATATAATGTTCTCATTATTATTATTTATTTATTATAGAAACTCCGTATGTATGTGTCAAAAGTTTTTATGCAACACTTTTTTTCTTTCGCGGAAACTTCAGGCAAAAGATTTCAAATGTTTGATACCAATCATAAAATTATGGTAGCGGCCTTCTTACTTCACATTACCTGAATTCTCAAAAAATGATTTTTTAAAAAAAATGTTGTAATTTTATCAATAAAAAATATGATTTCTGTTTAACTAATTGATATATAATTTTTTAAAAAAATACAAATCTATATTTAAAAAAAAAAAAAAGTTTTTACTGACATCATCAATAATTATCATAAACAAGCAACTTACTTCACTTAAGTTAACTTTTGTTTAATGATAACAAAATGTTATCAATTATTTATCGTAGCTTGTAAATATATAATAATAACAAAATTACTTTAAAAGGGGCTGTTTTGTTATCTCCGTTTTGCAGTCTAAAAGTAATTAATTTTAGGTATATTATTTATTTATTTTTAGAAAATAATTGAAAGGGGAAAAAAAAAAAAGCACGTTAATGACAAAATCAAATTTGTTAAAAACATTTATGGACAAAAAAAAAAAACTTTAAAAAAAGTAAAGATTAAAAAAAAAAAATTTTCTTTAATTTTCTAAAAGATATATTAGAGCTTTATAAAAACCAAACTAAATATAATAACTGTAACTTTTTAAGCCCATAAATACACAATAATAAATATTATCAAGTATGAGTACAGAATCAGTCACAAGTTCTAATAATTTTAATGCTTTTACATCTATTCTACATAAGCTAAAAGAAAGAAAGAATAGATGCTTGATATATGCTTATTTAATAACATGTGCATCATTTGTTATATCCATAAAATTAGTATACTTTTCTTTTGACCAGTACTTGTTAAAAAGAGATGAACAAAATCAACAAAATGCGCATGAGAGTAGTGCAAACAAAAATAATGAAAGTGGACCTTATGTGATCACAAAAATAATATATGAGGATCCATTATTGATGACGCTTTTATTTCAAATAAGTTTTATTATTTTGTTCCCTCTTCTCCAAGTATACTATTTTATCAAATACCACATTACTCCTAAACAGCAACTTCTGAATATTTTAAAACTACACAGAGATCATGATGATAATGTTGTTGTTGATGCAGAAAAAAATTTAGCTCTTTCATCTACTAAAAGTAGACCATCTTTAGATATCAAGAGAGTGTATAGACCATCTACAGATTTGCATTTTGACGGAATAAGTCACAGTAATATAAGTGAAACACACCCTATAGATAACATTGTGGAGGAAGAAGAAAATGAAGAAAATGATAATGAATTTGATATTAATGATTTACAACCATTCCCACAAAGCAATCAAAATAGTTTTGCAAACATACAAAAGATATCTAAAATTCCAGACTATAAAAACAAGAATAAAGATGAAATTGAAAGTAATACCAATACTCAAAATCCTGTTTCTTTAACTAAATCTCTAACAAAAGTACTTTATTCACTAAAACCTCTTGAATCCTGTTTTTTTGCTGTTGGTATAAGTTTAATAATTTATTCAATGTTTAAAGGTATCAATTTGATTCCATTTTTGGATACTATGATTGTTTTTAATTTGAGTTCTTTTGAGATTTTATCTCTACTTTTGAGTTGTATGAATATTACTTTCTTGGATTTTGAAAACATTTATAAGATCAAAGCTCTTCATAAACCAAAC
This sequence comes from Hanseniaspora sp. CRUB 1602, assembly GCA_030573575.1. Lineage (NCBI taxonomy): Eukaryota > Fungi > Ascomycota > Saccharomycetes > Saccharomycodales > Saccharomycodaceae > Hanseniaspora > Hanseniaspora sp. CRUB 1602. The sequence goes on along the minus strand of JAJMDL010000048.1, from coordinate 34,366 downwards.
AACAAAAATTTTTCTCAATTGCTAAAAACATTTTCAGCTATGTGTATTTGTGTTTGTGGTTGTTTTTTGGCTACTAGTGAAAGAAAAGGTACTGTGTTAGCATCTACAGCTACTTCAAACTTTGATCCATTCATTTTTAATAGATTAGGTGGTTGTTTGATTTTAGGTTTAATCACTTTATTGATAGGTCCATTAGTAATTTTATGGAGCACTGTTGTTATGCAATACTTGTATGTTTTAATATACAATAATAATTACAAATCTATGAAAACAGGATCTAGAGGGTTATACAGAGTTTTTTCAAACTCAGCTTTGTATACTGCTTTTAGAAGCAGACAAAACACCTTATCTTTAGAGATGGATATTATGAATAATGGTAGCTCTAATAGTATTACTGAAAATCATTCTGATGAGGTTGATCATGAGCAAGATTATACTAAGAATGAATTAGACATACAGTTCCAATCTTTATTAACTTTCCAAGTATCTTTTATTTCCACCATTGCTTTTATCATTCTGTTAACTATTAAGTTATTGATACCATCTAATAATACTAATTTGTCTGGTATGGATGATGATTCGGTAACTGATATCACAAATGTACTAATTGAGACAAGTGGTATTGATTCTAAGTTCCTTTCAAATTTGTTATTCACATTCCCAACATTCTTATTTGGATTATTGTATTTATCCAAGAGAGTGAAAGTGGGTGTTTTGGTTTCTTTGCCAATGTTTACAGTTTTTTTAAGTTTCTTGATAGAATTAATCTGGCCTAGTGGAAGTAATGGTACTACACTAGCACCAGGTGATTTCTTTGAGAAAGGTGAAGCTATGGGATATGTAGTTACAGGTGTAGGTGCAGTATGGAGTATTCTAGCACATCAGTAATATATACATATATAAATGAATATATTTTTTGAAAAGAAAAAAAAATTGTATACAATAACAGCAAATAAACTTTCATTACTTTTATTATTGGCATTATTGATTTTATTATTATTATTATATGAATTCCAGTAAAAATTAATGCTTGTATTATATATGGTATTTAAAATTTCAAATAATAATAATTAATATTATTCTTTTATTTGTACTTTACACGTTGTACCACATGAAGAATTCAAAAGATTAGCTATATCTTCATGGGTCATAGATCTAAAATCATCAAATCCACCAAGAGATTGTAAATTATTATTTGGAATAATCACGTTTGGTACAGTTTTTCTTCCTGTTTTCTCAGCTATATGCTCTTGTAAAGCAGCTCCGTTTTCATGTGTGTCCAATTCAACAATTGTCAAAGATGGTGTAATATCAAAATTGGCTAGTAATTCTTTTAATCCCTTAGAGAATGGACAGTAAGTTTTTGAGAAAAGAATTATTGGATAGTTTATAGTTAGATTTTCAAATTCCTTAGAAGCAGCCTCAGATAATGTAAGTTCTTTGTTATCAACAGCATTGTTATTTTCATCTTCCTCTTCTTCTTTATAGATAACACCTTTAGCACCAACATCTTGTGTTATGGAATCAGAGGTGGTATTGTTACTTCCGGATAAAGCAGAAGAACCAGATTTAATACTTTGTTCTGATGAATCCAAACTATTAACAATGTTATTATTTACTGTTTCTTTAGTAACAGACTCATCTTGATTCATTTTAACTTCTTCCAAAGTCATTTTTAAACCATAATTGATAGAATTTTTTTTCTCTTCTTCTTCTTTTCCTTCTCCTCCTGCAGTATTTGCATTTTCAAAATTATAATTTATTACATCTGTTAAATGAGTGGATACTACTTCACTAGTTTTATTTGAAATGTTATTAGTAAAAGAAACAATATTGAAGGTTATGAATAATAAAATAATAATCACTATGATTCTTAGTATTTTTTTATTAAAACTAATCATATTAAAAAAATAGAAATAATATATATATATAATAATGGTATCGGGTTACTAATATATTTGTCTGAAATATATTTCTATATATTATTTTTCTATATTTACTTTTGATGTTTTTCTTGTTGTCTTATTCTGAAAATAAATAAATAAAATTTATCGGATATTAATACCATCTAACAAGAACGAAAAAAAAAAAATTCACCCTCTTTTCTCTTAATTTACCATAAAACAGTTTAATTAATTTCTTTTTGGTTTATAGAATATAAAATATATTAATTAGTTTTAGTATATCATCATTTATAATAAGTAGTTAAAGAGATATTTTAAATTAAAGCAGTATATTTATATTAAAAAAATAGGAGAGAGTATGTATATATTTGTTACTTATTAAAGAAGTTTTATATTTATTTTGTTTGCTAAACGGTAGGTGTGGCTTAACGGATTTAACTGTACAATATTTTACAGCATCCGAAAAGAGAAGAAAAAAAATTTTTATTATTATTTTCTTGTTTTAAAGTCCAGCCACATTGCATTCTTTTTTTTTTTTTTCTCTATAAATTTCTCTTAGGTTTTTTTTTTCATTATAAGATTTATATTTATACTCACACATATATCTCTCATTCAATATTATATATATTTAGAAAAAAGATATAATATCGTTTAATACAAATACCATACACAATTATATATACATATTAACATAAAATGTCAGCTGCTGAATATTATAACAATAACTCTACTTCAGATTCCAAACAACAATATCAAAGACCTAGTGCAGTTCCACCTCCTTCATATTCTCAAACTCAACAAGGTGGTGCTGCCACTAATAACACTTCTAATACTGGAAATTCTAACCAAGGTTATTACCAACAACCTCAACAACAACAAGCTCCTCAACAAACTTATTATCAACAACCTCAACAACAAGCTCAACAAGGTTATTATCAACAACCTCAACAACAACAAGGCTACTATCAACAACAACAACAACCTGTCTATGTTCAACAACCTCAAAAACAAAGTGGTGCTAGTCAACAAGATTGTTTAACTGGTTGTTTAGCTGCCATGTGTTTATGTTGTACTTTAGATATGTTAATTTAAAGAAAAAATAATAATAAATGACAATAATATTAATAATAATAAATAATTAAATGAGTAAGCTGGATTATCTTAATTTTGTAACTAAACATGACTAAAACACAAGAAATCTAAAGACATTTTATATTTTTGTTTTCATTGTTTCTTTCTAATAAAAATGTATATATATAAAATTCTTGCTATGTAATTTGTTTTCACTAGCAATAACATATATAATAACTTTACTATTTTACCTTTAAAAAATAATAACAATAAACAAAAAATATTTATACCATTTTTTTTTAATTATAGATATAACTCTCTAAAACTATTTGGTTTATTGAATTTTCCTCTACAGCCTTTAACTACACATTTATCAGGACCATAAATATAAGGATTACCACATCCTATAACATTTTTTCTTCGTTCTTTCAATTTTGTTGGTAGTTTCATAGAATTACTGATTCTCATAACACATCTTCCGCAATATGCATGGCCACAAGGAATCGCAATAAACACTCTTTTAGAATAGTGTCTATCCGTTTCTGTTGGTGCAGTTAAAAAAACATATGGACATTGGACACCATATTTTTTTACTAAATAATTAAAAGATTGATCCTTGTGTCTAGAACCTTTGAAGTTTGATGGAATACCTGTTCTTAATGGAGTAGCACAAAGGAAACATACATTAATTTTTTTAAAACTTGAATTTTCATCTGGAAGAATAGTCTTTTTGACTTCAAATTGACTATCTTTTTGCTTTCCAATTTTTGATTTTGACTTTGTATTATTGTTCTTGTTTTTTCCATTTCCCTCAGAATCTGAATTTTCTACACTAGATCTATCCTCTCCTTCTTCTTCAGAAGATGATGATAACAATTCAGATCCATCTGCACTAAGTGTATTTGCATTATTAGACCAAAAAGTATCATCAATATATCCATAACCATCACCACCATTCTTGGCACTTTCTTTTCGAACAATTTCAATATGTTCCTTTTTTGGCAAATCAGTGAAATCGCATGATTGGTCAAATGGAAGTTTTTCAATTTTTGCCATGTATTTTTCCAATGTTCCTTTTCTCTTTTGAGTAGTTCGTCTATCTCGTTCATCAGAAGCGTTCTCTTCCATTTGCTCAATCTCGCCCATTATTCTTTCCATGAAACGACGTTCGTCTTCTTCAAACATCGGGTTAATGGGTAATCCATGGTGTCTTAAAATGCGATTATTATTATCAAATATTTCATGAATATTTCTACCTCCATATGGTCTATGCAATTGAAAATTGTTACCTTCATAATGATTTCTCAATCCTCTAAGTTGAGCTATTTGTACCAATTTATCATATTTTGACTCTCCTCTTAAAGCTCTAAACTTGAAATATAATTTCCCTAGCTTGCCTAATTTGTTACTTGCACCTTTTGGTAAGAATTTTTTAAGCTCCTCTTGAAATTTCTTGGTACTAGTACTATTTTCAAATAAATTCCTAATATGAGGTGGATATTTTTGCAACTCTGTTAAAACATTTTGAAGAGCAGAAATTCTGTTTGGGTTTTTATGTTCATTTTGAAGCATTCTATTTGTTCTTTGTGCATTCATTCTTTCAGCAATTTCTCTAAGTCTTCTTTCAGCTTCCATCATCACTGTGTTGTTAGCTGGAATGGGTCTTCGCAGTTGATCTTCTCTAACAGTGGCAACTCTAACACCAGTTATTTGTAAATCATCATCGTCTTCGTGTTCTTCACCTTCTTCATTTCCACCCTGACTATCTTCAAATTGTTGAATTTCTTCTTCCTCTTCTGATAAAGCATCCAAAACTATTTCTTCTACAGAATGAGATTCATTATTTGCATCTGAATTATTATTATTATTATCATTATCATTTTGTTTTATATGTAAGGTACCATTTTCTCTGACTTGAATTAAATCATGCTCTACACCTTGATTATCCACCTGATCTAGCAAAATCGAGTCTGTGGCCCTTCTCGAAATATTAGCAATGTCATTGACACTTTGATCATTGTTTACAATGTATCTGTTTAGAACCTTTCTCTTATTTGCTTTATCCATTTTCAAAAGTCTCATTTTCTGTATTTCCTTTTGCTTTTCTGAAGGTAGATTTATATACATGTTATCTTTTGGTGTTAAAAGAGAAGTTTCATTTTTGTCTGGGAAGGAATCATTGTCTCCCTCAAATAATCTTGTGATGATACATTTTCCGTTATCAAGTCTTGTAACACTTTCTTTTCCAGATGGGTTTTCATCTATAGGAGCTATAATTTCTTCATTATTCAAATTTCCACTGTTGATAGCATTTTGTACAGCTGTATCTACATCTCTGTCCTCTAAATTTTCTTCTTCTTCTCCCACATGTACTTGAGTATTTTCCTTTTCAGAGCTTTTCATCAGGAGATCTGTCTTGTATTTTTCAAATTTATCATGTTTTGGATCATGCACATAAACTTCTTTCAGCAAACGAAGATCCTGTAAACTATCATTTGTATCATTATAATTCGTTAGAGTACCAGTTTCTCTATATATTTTTCTAGAAACTAATTGCCCAGTTTTAGTATTCAACCAAGAACCACTTTTTAAAACTTTAACTTCCTCAGGCACATCAACCAAGTAATCATACCTTCTATGTGAAATTGATTTGTTTTTTTTCAAAGCTCTTCTAGCTATATCCATAGACCGTTTTCTTTTTAAAGCTACATCGTATTTATATAAGAGTGCTTCTTTTTTACCCGACCTATCATTTTGCTCTATTTCATCATCATCATCAGATAAAACAATAATAGGTTCGTTATCATTATCATCTTCGTTTTCTGGATATATATCTCTGTCAATCTCATCTAGAGTAGCCATACTATTTGAATCCCCAAGAATCTCTGAGCTGGAATTGCTACCTAGTTGTTTTTTAGCCATATCCTTATTTAATAAATCCATCATATTCTCCTGTAGTTTATTGGTACTATTATTATTAGTACCATTTCTTTCTTGTAAATAAACACTATTGTTATCAGGCATTTTTTATTTTATTTTATAAAAACAAAAATACTATATGCTTGTGTCCATAAAAACAAGGTCTTACTTTTGGATTTATTATTATTATTATTATTACTATTTATGTGCTATATATATTTTTGATAATACTGGCTTTAATTAATTTGATTACATAAATATTTGTGTGTGTGTTTTTTCTAATATAAAATTGTATATATGTGATTTATGCTAAGGACATTTTTTTTTTTAAAAAAATAGGAATTTAGAAAATATAGACATAACAAAGATTATATGGGTATGTGTGTGATAATATGGTAGCACTTAAAAACGTAAAAGTACAAAAGGAAGTTATTAAACTTGGCTGGGTAAAAAAAAAAAAAAATTTTTTTTGGATGATTCATTTTATAGCAACATTATGATCAAATTAACTTTTCTGTTTTCTAAATTGATGTTTATTTTTCAAAGAAATAAATTAAAATTTTATACAAGCCAAAGTCAAAAGTTTATATACATATTTTTTTTTAATCTATTTATATTAATATTTAAACTTTGTGATTAAAAAAACAATGTACACAAATAATTACATTCATGATAAGCAACAGAAAAATGATAGTTTGCTTTCTGATAATAATACCGATGGCTTGCAAACATCATCTCTAATGGCTATAAACAGCTCCTTAGATGAATCAGTTACTGAAACAAATAATTCTTTAACAAAGGCATTATCTTCTATAAGTTTAAATAGTAACAATAGTCATAATAGTAGCAGTTCCTCAGTTAAACATTCTGGTAGATTATCTAATATGAGAATGAGAAGAGATCGTAGTAATTTGAATAATGGAAGTTTTAATCATATGTTTTCTCAACCACATAATCCATACTTTAACCAAAATAACAAAGCAACAAGCCCAATACCAAGAGCTAAGAGTAACACTAGTATTGAACTTGATGATACACCACCACTGAGTTTAGTCGATTCTGTTGTAGGCGGTGGGGAAGAAGAAGAGAATGCTGAGACTAGTGAAAAATGTTATGAATTAATTAAATTTATTTCAACAATTCATGATAAATCTGAATCGAAACTTAATGGATACTGGGATATAAACCCTAGGTTTTATAACACAGATTATTACAACAATGAAATAGTTAATAAAGGGTTGGATGAATTGAATGCAAAGTTTATTTTGGAGAACAGAATTAGAATAGATCTTTCAAGAATCTCATACCTTTTGAAAATTGATAAACACAAAGCTTTGAAAGATTGGCATAAATTATTATTGATTGATAATTTACCTTTCCAATTTGAAAACCAAATGTGTGATAGAGAACGTTTGGGATCTTTAAAAATTGGATCTGGTGCTTGTGGTGATGTTCTTAAACTGCAAATTTTAGATTCATTAAAGGATGAACACAATGAGAGTCTTTGTGAATGGCCACCTATAGGAACATCAGTTGCAGTAAAAAGATTTTTACCAAGAGCTTTAAACCAAAATGTTAGATCCTTTTATGAAAAAGTTATAATTGAATACGAAACTGCAAAACTTGTTCATTTTGCATCCAAAACAAATGGATTAAGCAAACATTTTCTGGAAGTTTATGGTTTGTTTGTGGATGATGTTAATAACAATAATAACAACAATAATTCATTATCTCCATGTGGCTCAAATGGTAGTATGCCTTCTCAAAGAACTCATGTTTCTCAAAGATTGAACTACACACCATATAACCCTCATGAGGAATTGAAAATATATGAACTGTCATTAGCAAAATTTCCTCAATTTTCAATGATTACTGAATATTTGACTGGTGATTTAATTACTATTTTACCAGAATTATCAGACCACAAGAAACAATGTATTTTTAAGCAATTGTGTGTTGCATTATATCATCTCCATTACAACTTAAACTTAATACATAGGGATATTAAGCTTGACAACATTCTGTTGACCCAAGATGGTGTTATTAAATTGATAGATTTTGGTAATGCGAATCTATTATCTACAAGTAGTGACCTAGTTAAAGGTATTTTAGGCTCAGATGCATATTTAGCTCCTGAAGTATTGGTATCACCACATTCATACAACGGTAAACCTGTAGATGTTTGGGCTGCTGCTATTGTATTTATAGGAATGTGGCTAAACAAATTCCCTTGGAGAATTGGTCATATTGATGATATTGGATTTGCTTTGTTTGCTCAGCAACCTAATTCTAGTTCTATTTCTATTAGTAACTACAATTCCCAAGGTGACAATTATAACACATGGCTTGGTGATGACTATGGAATGAGTAATGTTGAAAATACTAATAGTAATGGAAACTTTACTTATAATCAACATGTAAATAATAGCTTTGATGATGATTATGGTAATTGGTTAGGTGACGATTATGGCCAAAATAACAGTAATGTTAAAGTTCTTGATCCAAGAAACAATTTAGAAGGTGATCCATTTGGCTTAACAATAATTGATGAAGCTGTTAAAGGTAAAAACTTTTTGCTAAAACAATTACCTGTAAGCATGAGAACCATTATAGACCATATGCTTCTTTTAGATCCTTTGGAAAGATATAACATGAGAGAAGTGATAAATATGGAAGAATTCAAGTTAGTTGAATGTTGTTTGGGATATTAATATACATATATATTATTATTTATTTATTTCAAGTGTTTTTTTTTATTTTTTAAAAAAACTTTTTATAAAATTTAAAATCATCAACATTTTTTTTTTTTTTTGTTTTATTAAAAATAAATTATATATATATATTTTATTACTTTCAGCAACACCGATATTTTATTGACATCCTCTTTCAAATAAACTACTTATACTTTCCCCATTGTGAATTCTTCTTATAGCCTCAGAGAAAAGGTTTGATACATCCAAGACCTTGCAATCAATGCCACCTGCAATAAATTGTTCAAAATGTTCATTTTGAGGAATGGTATTAGTAACAATAAGCTTATCAATCAAATTATGCTGTTTATTAGCTTCAATGATTCTATCAACAGCATCACCAGAAAAAATACCATGAGTAATAACAATAACTAATTTCTTACATTTTTGCTGTTTCAACAACTTGGCAGCTCTTAACATAGTATAACCAGTATCAACTAAATCATCAATCATAATGCAAATCTTATTGCTAACATCACCTACTAACATGGTTGTAGTGACATATTTACTAACATTTATATTAGAATCATTTCTTTTTATAGGAGGAACAGATTCAGCAGCTTCTGGAATTTTAATCTTCTTTTCTTTGTGAATCATTGCAAAAGAAACTCCTAAAGAGTCAGCAATCTTAGTGGCTCTCTTGGCACCACCAGCATCTGGGGAAACAATAACACAGTTGTCCAAATCTAACTTATAATCGTCAATTTCCCATTTGATGTAGTCTTCCAAAATTGGTCTGGAATGAAGATTATCAACAGGAATGTTGAAAAAACCTTGGAATTGAGGATCATGCAAATCCATAGTGATAACATGATCAGCACCAGCAGTAGTTAGCAAATTAGCTATCAAAGTACCATTTTGAGACACAAACAATTTGTTACCTGAATTACTAAAATCATTTAAAGTTTGAGAATCAGATGTACCCGCCATCTTAGGAGCACCATTAGCTAAAAATGGAATATCAGCTTGTCTGGAATAACAAAAGTATGGCATAACAACAGTGATTCTATTACAACTGGCAATTTTACATGAAGATATAAGAATTAATAATTGCATGAAGTTGTCATTAACATGTCCACATCCTGATTGAATAACAAATACGTCTTTTTCTCTAACAGATTCTAAAATTTGAATTGAAGTTTCACCATTGGCAAAGTTCTTGATGTTAGATTTGGTTTGTTGAATGTTTAACTTTTCACAAATTGATTTTATTAAATCTGGATGGGAAGTACCACCTACAACTACTATATCACCAGACATGTTTTTATTTTTTGAAATTTAATAACTTAAAAAAAAGAAACTTAAGGTTTTAAATTCTTATATTATTTATCTTTTCAGATGGTTTTAATATGTTGTAAGTTTTTTTTTTAATATAAGAACTTAAGTTTAAGATAAATTTATGTCAAAAAAAATAAGAAGCAAGTTTAAATATTTTTTTAGTTTGTAAAAAAAAAAAAAAAAAAGAAACAAGAAATAATTTATATATTAATTTTTTTGTAATTGCATCACGTGCAACATAAAGTCTCATGACTCTATGAAAAAAAAAATTTTTTTATAGGTTAAATCTTTAATTTTTCAACTATATAATTAGCTAAAATTTAAAAATTTAAACAAAAAGATATACAAATATATATATAAAAAAAACACCAAAATTAACTTGAGTTATTTTTTTTTTTTATTAGATTTATTGTTTGAATTTATGATAACTATTTCAGCAGAAGATCAAGAAACAGGTATTGGTAATAATGGTACTAATATCAGTTTTAATTACTATGATGGTATACCTGAAGCAAGTCTATTACAAACTATTTCAAATAATCACTTGATGATTAATTTGAAACAATTGTTTAAAAAAGATGATAAAACAAAAGAGAAATCATTAAACAATATTAGTCAAATTTTGAAAAACGATGAGTCTAGTATTAATGATATTAATATTTTAGTATGGACAATGGTTTATCCTAAGTTAATCATTTCAGAATCAAAATTTGTAAGAAATTTGGCAAACAGTATTACTTTTGATATATTAAATTATATCAAAATTAATAGATTGAAAAATTTGACTGCATATTATAAGGATTTACTACCTGTTTTTGTTTTCACATTGCAAGACCCAGATAGAAGTGTAAACTATACTTCTAAAAAACTTTTGAATCAATTATTCGATAATGACGAAGCTAAAATTGATAATTTATACAACAATTTTAAGATTAGTTTATTGAAAATAGTTTATAATTTGACATTTATTGAAACAAAGGAAACTTTAAACAATTTTGATTTTGCCAAATTAGATAAAGATTCTCTGAATTCCATCAAATCAAAACATATAGCTTTAGTTTCATCAGCCATTAAACTTTTGTCTACACTAATTCAAAAGAATGATGAATCTTTTTTAATAAATAATGAATACTTGTCTGGGATTTTAATTAATGAAAAAATTTACGATACAATTCGGATTAATTTTGTTGAACTTGAAGGTACAAATGGTTTACTAAGTTTAATAGAATTAATAGTTATTATAAATAATAAGTTTAATAAAAAGGATTCTGAATCTAAAAAAATATTTTGGAAAACTAATAAAAAAGCACTAAAATATCTATCCAAAAAATTATTTAAATTACTAAGCAAATGGAAGGAAAGTAGACAAAAATTGCTTTCACCAATTACAAATAGTATTTTGCTTTTAATAGATAGTATGATAGATGTAAGTGCTTTTTGGAAATATGATGAGGATTCTTATAAGATACTATTTAAATGGTTATTACTAGGACATGGTGACTTCACTGATTTTGGTTACTACACATTGTTGAGTATCTTAACTTACAATATGGGTTCTTGTGAAGACTCAGTATTATCTTTAGAAAAACATTGGTTTAAAATTTGGCAATCTTGTTTAGAAAAAGAACTTTTAAAAAATGGCAAATTAAATGATAAGTTTTTCTGTGAATATTGGACCGAATTTTCATTTCTCTACAAAAAATTTGAATCCAGTTTCAATCATGAATCAGTTTTAGATATGATGCTAGATTCTATGAAAGTCAAGTATTTGAATTCTGATGTACTAGATTTATTCAAAGATAATGGGTTGTCAATTCAAGCTGTGCAAAAGATTTTGTTAGATGCGATAATGACAGAAGAGTATGAAAATAATTCCAATTTCATTATCAAAAATTCAGTGTTATATTTGAATGAATCAGAATTGAATGATGTATCTATTAAACTTTCAAATACAGGTTTAACCAACCAAAATTATTTGTTGTTTTTAACATCATTAATATCAGCAAATAAATGTTATAAAGTTGTTAAAACTTTAGTTGAAAAAATTGATGATGACTCTTTGCTTCTCACTTTTGTTAATTCAATTATGTTTGATATTGAAAATGATACAATTTCTTTATTAGTTCCAAAAATGGAAACTAAAATTGAAAAATCTCCAGTATCCATTTCAAAATTGATAACTTCTATAAAAAATACAGACATTATAAAACTCTTAATTAATGCTTTGCCTCAGCTTTCTGAGTACGTGGCAATGAGTGGTGGTTCTAATATAAGCAGTGAGTTGATTAATATATCTATGGCTAATAAAATGTATGAAACTGAGAGTATACATGATTTTATTGTAATGTTTAATAAATTCAATTTGGATTTAAAAGTTGAATTTATTAATTCAAATGAACATTTCATTTATGAATATATTTATGAATTTGAGCATGAGTCTTTAGATTGGTTAGAATCATTAGAAGACGTTTTAACTGTGAATAAAGAAACTGTTAACATAATTTTAAGTATTTTACAAGAGCAATTATCTGATTTAAATTTAAATGATCATTATGATGTATATGAAAAGAATATTACCGATTTAATAATTGGACCATTAATGAAACTTAAAAAATATAATAAGGAAGCATTAATTGAATTCATTATCAAAAGTAATATTTTAAACTTGAATGAATTTTTAAAATTTTTTACAAAATTAGACTCTGAATTAATAAATGTCTCTGGATTGGAATTAAATACTTTATTGTTTTTGAATGATTTAAGCAGTTCTTATTTTATGAATAATAAAGAAAATTTTAAAAATATTTTCATTTTTTCCAAGTTCATCACTTGTGTTTTATCTGTAGTAGGAGATAATAAATCACTTGATAAAAACCTTATAATAGTTAATTTAAACATTTTACAACAATTGATAAGTCATTTTTGTATTATTACTAGAACTGATAACTTGGAGTTGAATATTTATAATATCAACATAAATTTATCTGAATTTAGTTTTGAACCTAAAGAATTCATTGATTTTGTTTTGCAAAAAGATTATTCAGAAGAATTTTCATTAAAACTTTTAGAAATTTATGAAAGCGATTCTGTTGTTATTAAATTTTATAAATTTAAAATTATTTCAATGCTTTTAGAAAACATGTTAGATTCAATCCTTGAAAAAAAATTTGATGAAGAATATTTACCACAATTAGAAAAGGATCTATTAACAATTATTAGCAAAGAGTATAATTCTGATATCAAATTTATTAATGCTGTATTGTTGTTGAATGCTATTCATATTGTATATGATGATAACACACATTTCAACAAATTGATCACCTATTTAATGTCTGAATTTCATCAATTAAAACCTTCTGAGTTTGAGACAAAGACTTATAAATATTTGATTATTTTAATTAACAGCTTTGCTTCTCCTGCTTTTGATGGTGATAATGATTGTGACAGATCTTTAAGTGTTAATCTCATGAGATTTAATAATTTTATTAAAAACATTAAAAATTTGTATGAAGATTTAGACTGGTATGAAGATGAAGTTACATACAAACAGCATTTCAAATTATTATTTTTACAACTCTTTATAAACTTGAACAAGTATAATAATGACTTTGTACATAATTTTAAAGATTTTAGTGAACATTTGGTAATAGATAATTTACAATTATGTGAGTTACTATTAGATTCTAAGCTTCCATTTGATAACTTATTGTCAAGATGTATAAAGTTATATTTTACTATTGATTTTGAAATAGATGATTCTGATGCTAATGAATCTTTGTTTAATATCTTTTTAAATCTTGATTCCATTACTGATAAAAACTTTAAGCATCTATTGGTTAATCAAATGGATCTTAAATTTATTTCTACTAAATATGATATTTTGATGGAAAAATTATATGCTTTTGAAAATAAAGATCTTGAATGGATTAATACTTGTATGTTTTTAATTTTGAAAGTTTTAAACACTGAAAAGAAAATCAATTCTATAGATTTTGAATTAGATAGAAAGGAATTATTTAAAAAAGAAGAAAAGGAAGAAAATGTTGAAGAGCTATTATTAAAAACTTATAGAATTGATAATAGGTTTATTGAATTAATTAATAAAATAAATTACAAAGAAAATGGTCTAATATATTTATGGACAATTGAAATTTTTACTAGTTATTTCAAAGATTCAACAGTCAATTTGTTTAATTTATATCTAAAACAATTAGGCAAAAATTGGTTTGCTGATATGGTGTTTGAAAAAATAATTGATGATTTAAATGTAAAATTTGAAGAATCATACAAAACAGAAACTTTATCGTTCAATAAAGACATTTTGCTAAGAAATAATCTATATGAAATATCAAAACAACTAGTTACCAAATCTAATATTACTATAATATCTAACTGGTACAATAATTTGAAAGTTGAAAATGAATTAATAAATGAATACTTTATTAAGCATATTTCTTCCAAATTGATTAAAGAGCAAATGGATTCTATAAAGGACTCTTCTGTCTTTAAAGAAATTATGGATAAATTTTATGACTTTTTGAGCATTACTGTTAATGAGAAATTCAACATTGTTAAGGCCAAGTTTGATATTGATGATCAAATTTTAGATATCAATTATCAATATGAAAGCAATTTTCCATTACAACCAATATCAACTACATTAAAATCAAATAAAATTGGTATTGATGATAAGAATTTGAAAGCTTGGCTATTAAACTTGAAGAGAACATCTAATGTTTTGAACAACATTTTTTTGATATGCAATAACATTAAATTGAAATTTGCAAACTTGGAAGAATGTGCTATTTGTTATTATATTATTAATGATACAAACAAATCATTGCCTAACAAAAAATGTCCAACTTGTTTCAAGAAATTCCACAATGTTTGTCTATTCAAATGGTTCAAAAATAGTAATAGTAATACATGTCCATTATGTAGAAGTAATTTCACTTTCTAAAGATCTTTGTAGAGAATCACCATATTTGCCAATACTTTTATCAGAAATATCTTTATATGCATAAGTTATTTCTAAGTTTCTATTATCAAACAAAACTGTATTATTAAAGGATAAAATAAATGAATCTGCATTTGTAAAATTATCAAACTGTACTGTGATGAATGGTTTGTATTTTTTGCTATTTGTTGGCAAAAATTGAAGTTGAGGGTTGATATCTTTAACACCAATTTTGTCCTTTAAAAATTGAGTCAGTTTAGCAAACCTAGTTTCAAAGATTGGTTGATCTATGTAATCAATCATATCTTTATTGTTATTTTCTGTTTCATCAATTGTTAGTAGATCTATTATGTTATATATAGCCACCACAGCATAGCTTATAAATTCATCATTATTTATAGACATATTTTTATTATTATATTTTTTTATTGTTACAGTAAATCCATTTATCATAACAAAATTTCTAATATCTGCCCAAATTTTAATTAAATGATTGGCATCTTCTTCATTATGTAATGTTACTATACTTGAATATTGTTTTAAAATTTCATTTTCTTTTGTTTCTTCTTGTGTAGTGGAATTATTGATTACTGGTATAATTTGAATATTTTTGATTATAGTAAATTGACTAAAAAGCTCAAGTAATATTGTTTTTATATAAGTTGTGTCAAAAGCACTACTAAACTTAATACCAGACACAAAAACAGAATTATTTTGATTATAAGCAGTATTAAAAGACATAATGAATGATTGGTAATTATAAAGGACTTTTACTGAAATTAAAATATAGATAATTTAAAAAATTATATATGTTTGTATAAAAGATTTATTAAAGGATAAAAAACAAGTTTCTTTTTTTTTTTTGCCTTCTGCTTCTTTTTAAAAAAAATTAAAAATTACCTGTTTAGGACCTGTATTTTTTTTTTTTGAAATTTTTTTGAAATTATTAGCCTATGTATATAAAGGATTATGAATTTTAAATAATTTCATAAACATACACTTTAAAAAAAATTATATGTACATTTTTTTGTATATTGATCATTATGATTTAATAATATTATATAATATGACCAGGTCTATTTACGTATGTTTTATATGTTTATAGTACTTTGCATATGAACTTGTATTAGAATTTTTTAGTCACGAATGTGTTTCAGTTCCAATTTATCAATAAAGCTTCATTAACAGAAATGAAAAGTATTTTAATACTTTTTTCCTATCTTTTAAAAAAAATTTCAATAGATGTGATAACAACGAACGTTTTGTTCAAATCATTGAATGAAGGCTGATTCTAATAAATCATACTACTATATGCTAGGATTTTGCAAGTAATTGTAAATCATATACACTTTAGTAAAGTAGTTTGAGAGTACAGCTTTGGCGTCATTTTACCTTGTTGAGTATAGATTAAAATCTAAAAAGACAGGCTCTGTTGAGTTCTTTTAATATAAAGTTAGGTTTAAAGTTCTTTGTTTTTTGTTTTTAAGTGTTGTTTTGTTGATATTAAAAGGATTGTGATATTGATTCTCGGATTGTGATTAGGTCTTTATAAGAGTTTGTAGAAAAAACAATCCCATATAATCGCTCTGCTATTTTGCAAATTTCTTTAATAATAGTCTGTAGTTTCATACTTGGGTTACATTTTTTTTTTTTTTAAATTTGTTTATTTTAAAAGTCGTAATTGAAAATATTCTTATTTTAATTTATTATTAATATATATATTCTTACACTATTGTAATTATCTTGTGCATTAATACTGCTTATCATTTTGAAAGAAAAGTATTAAGTCTTTGTTGTTTACAATTTTCAAGTAATGAAATTTTAATATCACGTGAATTAAATTAATAGAAAGCAGTTAAAAAAGAAGTTCACACGCAAAAGTGAATATTTTTTGAAATTTGCATTACACTTTAGTTTTTCTTTAATGTTTTAATCTAGAAATATTTGCGGGGAATATATTTTTCAATCGGGTTTTGTACAAAAATTTTTAATACATGCAAAAAAAAGATAACTTACAATAACCGCCACTTTATATTTGTATACAATATCCTCTGTAAAACTATAAATGTTTCTATTTTAAGGAAAAGTTAAAATAACAAAGACAAAAACTTTAATATATTACGAGATAAATAAATTTGAAGTCAAAGTTTTGATATGACGTATATGCATTAGTTACGCAACTTTTTTTTTTCTCTCATATGAATATTCTTTATAATCGGATTGATGTCAGTTATTATCGTTTTACTTTTGTTTTTTCTTTGGAATAATAATTGTTCTAGAACTTTATATTTTTTTACGCAAAAGGATAAAGCAATTTAATTAATACAAGAGTATTCTCCCCTAAAAACGGACAACAATGTGAACATTTCCTTCTATACTTTCCCTTAATTTTTACTTTTATTAAATGAGTAAAAAAATAATAATAATAATAATAAAACTTCATATATAAATAGTAGAGTTAATGACCTTTGATTATTTGTTTTTTTTTTTTAATTTGTTTTCAAAGGAGGGATTTCTTAATAAAAATATATTAAGATTACTATACATATTAAGTTGTATCTAAATGTATCTTTTTTAAAATAAAATATGAAAAAACCAGTCTAAATAACTTAACAAAACAATAATAAAACAATTTTAAAAATGTTTAACAAATTAACCACTACTTTCGCTTTAATTTTCTTTACTTTATTCGCTTTAAACCAAGCTGCCAACTCTACTTCCAACTCTACCAGTAACGCAAACTCTTTAATTCACTTAACTAACGGTGATAGTTTGAAGGTTATGATGATGGCTTTAGCTGTTGCTGTTGGTGTCTCTGTTGTTGTTTAAGATAAATTTCTTATTGTCATATCTTTTTTTTTCTTCAGAAATGAAATAATAATAAAAAATGTTATAAGCACTTTTAATAAAAACAGGTTTCCTTTTAGCAATAAATGCTATTTTTTTAATTTTTAAAAAAATATTTAATTCTATGTAGTTTAATAATTCGTTTATGTACAATTCAATTAAAGTATATACTACTTATATATAACCAATAAATAAAAAAAGAAATGTAAAATAATAATTTTAGTTTTGTTTTTTTTCGTACTACTCTATATATTACACACATATACTAAAATCTTTTTTAAATGATTTTTTAATGTCAGCATCAATTTTTTTTATGCATATCTAAATTTATGCAGTCGTTTATTTAGTGTTTTTTTTTGTACGCAATAATCCTTTGTTTTTTGCAATAATTGGTTTTATTAATTGACAATAAGTAACAAAAAAAAATCACAAAAAAAAATTCATTTTTATCTATAAACTATTTAAGAGATAAAGCAAATATATTTATATCATTGATTTAATTTTCTGTTTCTTTATAATGTTTTTTTTCCTCAAATGAATAAACAATATATACTTAAACCCAGATTCTCTTTTTTAAAAAAAATAGCTATTGTTAAAAAACCAAAAAATGTATAAGAATATTATTTTAACCTTTACTCTTTTGTGTGCTTTAAGTGCTGCTCAAAATGCTACTACTAATGGCACTACTGCAAATTCAGGTGCCTCTGCCTTAAACATCCAATCTTCCAATACGTTGTTTGTTTCTATTGCTGCACTTGCAGTTGGTATTTTAGCTACTAGTTTTACTTAAACATATAAATAAAATTTAAAAAAGATTTTTTCAAAATAATAAGTTCAAGGTTTTTTTTAAATTTAAAACAAAACAATCTTGTTATTACTACTAACTTGGTCTTTTTAAAAAAATACAGAAACTAAAAACTTTAAAAATTTCATATATCTACCGTTGCTTGTCTTTAATTTAATTAAATGACACTAGTTCAAGGTAAGTCTATTTCTAATTAAATATTCAAGAAACCAATAAGAAATAAGGTGATTATAAAGACAAAAAATAAATGGTCATTGTATTGTTTTTTTTTTACTATGGATATTGTAAAATACTCAAAATATATAAAAACAATAATTAGAATTCTTATATAGAGTAACAAACTAAGCTCTTTCTTTCTTTTTTTATGAAAACATTTAGAAGCATTATTTGATCAAAAAAAAAATTAAAAAAAGTAAGTTTATTACTTTAACACATTGAAAAGCTAATTTGCTAAAAAAACAATTATAACTCCAATATTTAATCCATGTTTAACTGCATGACCATTTAAATTAATTTTTTTTTATACGTTTAACTTGAAAGCAAAAGAAAAGAAGAAAAAAAGGTTTACTTCAATTTTTTCTTTTTTTGTTTAATTTTTTATAATAACTTTTATATAGTAAAAATAATGTCTATATCGTTATCAATAAACACCTCCCACCAAGGTTTTTTAGTTAGCCAGCATTGAAGCATATAATTAGTTACTCTTTGGCAACTTTCCATACCGACGTTTTTATACAATGATTCCAAATGAGCTAAAATAATTTGTCTTTTTTCAATAAGAGCATCAAATATTATTAAATCACAACCACTTATAAACATAGCAAAAAAAACACAAGATGAGTATGCAGTATTAAAAGGTAATTGCTCTATAAGATCAATTATTTCAATCAATGACTCTCTTATCTTTGTATTATTAACTATTTGTATATTTAATATTCTTCTTTTCAATAAATAAAGTGTAATTTTACCAAAGATCTTATTTGTTGTTCTTAAATTGATATCATCAGTGATCATTTGATCTCTTTGCAATTCAGATACAATAATGTATTTTTCCATTTCAATGATTAATTCCATTGTTTCTAATTGAACTTCAAGTTTAGTGTTTACATCATTAGTATTAAATTTCTGAAGCAATTTCACACCTTTGTTCAAATATTTCAATGTTTGACGATCCATTCCTGAAAACTTATCTATATCCAAAGAAGTTTCATCAAAATTTTTTAAATTAGTTGATGATAATGGAAAAGAAGAGTCTTTATCATCATCATCAAATTGGTATTCAAAGTTGTTTGCATTAATAAGTTGTAAATTAGAAGTTGTCAAAGATGACATCAACTCTTGATAACAAAGCCAGTGGTTTAAAAAATTAAACATTTCACTATTTTCACTTATATGTAAAATTCCTGTCTTGGCATTTTGCATACACTTTCTCCAATTAATAGTACTGATACCTGGAAAAAAAGTATGTAATGATATTAAAACCATTTGTTTCAAAGCATAAGTACCAAGTTCCTCATCACTAACATCTTTAGCATCCTGTGAAGCAATTCTATCAAGAAATGATAACCCAGAAGAACCTTCAAAATTTTCGCTATTCAAAACTGTATTATTACTATTAGAAAATGACATCGGATCATCTGCTGATATATCATCCCCATCAGCATCACCTATCATATAAGGATCTGCATAATCAATACCTAGCTGGCCCATATGAGTTTTGGCAAAAAACAAAATCAGTTTCATCAAATCTTTATCTGTGTTGACAAACTTTGGAATATATTGTTTAAAGGGGCTTAAAGTATTTTCATTAAAATGAAAACCAGGCGTGAGAAAACTGGATGTGAAAGTTTCATAAAAATTTAAAATCTTTTGATTTCTGAAAGAAATATTAAATGGCAAGTATGATTGATATGCTCTGGTTTGAGATATTATTGGTATTGGTGTCGGCATTAAGTCAAATTGTTCTGTGGAGGAAAGACCTCTTTCATTATAAAGAAATTGAACTTCTTGCCCTTCTTTCATTTCATTTTCATTTAAATTTATTTCAATTATTTTTTGATCATCTTCCTCCTCATCTAAAGCTTTGTGTTCTTCTTTATTTGTAAAACTATTTAGTGTACTTGTTGTACTTTTAGATATTGGTAATGTAAAACGGCCTCCTAATTCTGTTAAAAAAATTTCTTTTGGAATTAAATCAGAAATATCTGTATTTAAAGCTAACTCGCTTTGTACACTCTCTGCTGTATTAGGATTGTGCAATTGAAATACATCAAAACCAGACCCATTTTTTAAATTTTCAGTTTTTATGTGATTTTGATGTGGCTGATGATGTATGTTTTTTTCATTTCTTACAACATTTTGCCTTACAAAATTTTGGTTTGGTTTTTTAATTTTTTTGTTTGCTGTTTTAAGTTTTATTGGAATAGTATAATTGCACATATCTTGAATACCTTTTTTTATACAGTAAGAGCAATGAGGTTTAAGTTCATCACATTTCTTCTTAATCTTTTTACATTGTTGACATCCTGTCCTGGATCTTGTTTTCTTTTTCTTTTCACATTCTATCGTTGTCTCCATAGACAAATTTAGATTATTTTCTAGCTGTTTACTCATTTAGAAAATATATATTATTTAGTGCAGTAATTATTTTTAAAGATATATATTTCCAGCTATTATTTATTTTATTTTGGATTTTTGTTTCTATTGGAATTTTAAGATCGTATAGTGTTTTTTTAAAAAAAAAAAAAAAAGATTTTTTTTTTTTTTGTTGTGATTTTTTTTAATTTATTTATTATCAAATAAAAAAAAATATGTAAATAAATTCATTATTAACAAAGGCATTTTCTTTAATTTTTTTTTTTTAGAACGTTGAAAAGCCATTCTAAAATTTTTATTTGTCCTACTAAATACCACGTGATAAACCATTCAAAAAATTAATAACAGTATTTTTGTTTTTATATCGGTACTGTTTACCCAATTAAAAATTCTTACTAAAAAAAATATATACATCAACTTTAAAAGTATCCATTATTTTTTTTTTAAAAAAATTTTTTTTTACAAATATATATAATCATCTCTATTTAACAAAATAACTTTTAAACTCCCCAATACAAGTCTTTCTAAATAGTACTATATCTAACTACTTTTTTATATATAGATAATTATAGCAGTATATTGTATAATTAGTGAGTTATTCATTTAATATCATTTGTACTTTTACTTCTTTACTGCTAGCAATGATAGAAAATTTGAATAAAAAATTATATTTCTTAAATGATATAATTATTTTTAGTAAGAAAATATTGAAACCTCAGAAATATACATTTAAAAAAAATGAATTGATAAAAGAAACTGTCTATTCTAAGCCACCTGTTTCTTTACCTATTTTAGAAACTTTTAAAAAGCTTCCTACCTTATTTCCTTTAACTGTCAAACAATCATTACTAGACTATAAGGAATTTAATAAGAATCCTCTTGATGCACAAGTTAATTTGCTTAAGGAATTTATGCCTTCTTCCCATAATTCAAAGTTAACATACAAATTAGTTTATAATAAAATACAAAAAAAATCTAAAGACGAAAAAAATTATTACATGAATGAATTAAGACTGGCAAATAAATCATTTGACTTATCTGAAACCCCAAAGACACATGTTTTATTAATTCATGGTTATGCATCTGGTTTTGGGTTATTTATTAACAATATTGCCAAGATCTGTGATAATTTAATTAATAAAAATAATATGAATGTAGAATTTCATTGTTTAGATTTACCTGGACATGGGTTTTCTTCAAGAGACTATGATCTCCCATTTAAACTAAGAAAACATTCTTATCTTGATGTTGAGTCCTATTTTGCAGGTCATATTGATCATTACATAACAACTTTAAAAGAGACAATTCAAATTAAACAAAATGATAAACTTGTAATTGTTGCCCATTCATGTGGTAGTTATTTTGCTACATTGCTTGCAAATAAAAAAAAGTTAAAGCATAAATTTGATAAACTAATAATGGTCTCTCCTGCAGGATTAACTAAAATGAAAAATTTACCAAAGGCACCTTACTACTTTAAAGTTCTATGGGAATATTTTAATGTATCCCCTTTATCTCTTGTTAGAAACTCTGGCATATTTGGATCTTTGTTAACAAGTGGCTGGAGTTATAAAAGACTCACTTTTATAAAAAATAAGCAAAAAAGGGATATTTTACATAAATACATTTATTCTATTTTTAACCAAAGAGGATGTGGTGAATATATGTTACCATTTATCCTAAAAACAGGAGCTGATCCAGTTGCCCCTTTATATGATAGAATCTTTGAACCTTCTGAAAATAACAAAATTTTCTCTTCAAAAGATACTGAATGGGTTTGGATGTTTGGTGATAATGATGTTTTTGATGTTGAAGGTGGATATAAATGTAGTTCTAAATTAGTGGAAAAGGGAATAAAGAGCAAAGTTATTAAAGTTGAAAAAGCTGGTCATCATATCTATTTTGACAATCAAGCAAAGTTTGATCAAATTATAATTGAAGAGTTGAAAACCCTTATATAAATAAAAAAATATATTCTTTTAAAAAAATAATAATAATATTAATAATAATTAAAGCTATTTGATTGGTTCGATCGGATGTAATAAATGTGAAGCAAAAAAAAAAAAATCAAAAAGTTGAAAATTATGGAAATTTTTTTTATTTTTTTTTGGTACGGGAAAAAAAAAATTTTCTTGAATGTTTGAAAATAACAACATATTAACGAAAACCCAAAGGTGTATTAATCTATTATACAATAAATCATTTATATATATATTACTACTTGAAAAATGGCTGGTGTTACTATGGTTACCTTATTTGGTAAAACTTTTCCAAACTTATACATTGCTTACGCTGGTTTAGGTTTAATTTCCTTAGCTTTCTTGCCAACTACTCCAACTGATATCAAAAATTCCTTATTACCATCTAAGAAGTTCATTCAACAACAAAGAGAAGATAAAGTTAATGCTTCTTTAGATTTTGGTAAAGATGACAAGGAAATTGAATTTGTTAAGAAATACGTTACTGAACATTACAAGCATTAAATACAAAGGCCTTTATAATATTTAATTTTTAAAAAATATATTCAAAAAAAAGCTTTAATAATGAACACACTGAAAAATAATGTTTTATGTACACAAATATTATATAAATTCAATTTAATAAAAATATATGATATTCTGAAAGAACTTTTGAAAAATAAATAAATAATAATAATAAAGATAAAAAACAACTTATTTTATTTTGCTTTATTTATTTATATTTATACATATATATATAAACTTAGATTATTGCTTAAAAACAACTTCATTACTCAATTCATTAGCAGCAATGACATTTTCTCTTTTATTCAATTTTCTTTGTTCTTTCTTTTCTTGTCTACCTATGGCTTGTTTTGCAGCTTCCATCTTCATGAAGGATCTGTAACTGTTTGGAGAAACATAATTATCGTTTTCCCAAATCTTTGGACCACCAAAACAACCTTCCAAAATTAAAATTGGAGTCATTATAAATCTTGGACCTAATTCAATCAGTTGTAAATCATCATTTTCATCTATCTCATTTTCTAAAGAGTTTTCATACTCTGTTAGATTCTTAACTTTAGATTGTATTTCATAATTTCTAACCCAGATCTTTCCGTCAATCAAGGAGAACAAGGTTATGTGGTCAATAAAAGGTTTTAACTTTCTACTGTTAGGAGAGACACCAAAAGTGTGTGCTAGCAATTCCTTGAAAATCATGCATTGGTAATTTGTAGGATCATTGAAAGATTTGTCAAATAATACAATTGGTCTTGAACCTTTCAAACAATTACCTAAAAATTGTTGCTCTAATGCAGTGTGTATGTCCTGTAATAAAAATTTGATTGTTGGACCATTAGGATTCTTAGATACCCATAAATATAAATCTTGATGTTTTCTGTTTTCAAAATATAAAATATTGTTACAGTTATAAATGGTGGCTAATTCTGGCAATTGAGAGTTCAAGTTCTTTTTGGTATCTAAAGTATGTTGGTTCTTGGTGTTTGGTAATAAATCATGTAGATTTTGAATCAAATGTCTGTTTTTAGAAGTTAAACCTCTGGATGATATTAAAAGAGTCTTTTGCTTATTAATTGAGACTGGAGTGTCATTTGAAGACACTTTGTTGGATCTATCTTTCTTTCCTGTTAAGGCTTTAAAAATGGATGACATTAGTTATATAATAAATGGTGTTTCTATGGTTATTTAAGTTGTCTAAACAATATTAATATTAATCTTTAATTGTTATTGTTTTTCCAATTACTAATTAAATGGATTTAGAAGTTTTGAAATCTTAAAGAAAAATGTTATTAAAAAAAGAAAAAAAGTTCTTTGCTCATATAGCTCAATTGGGAAATTCATACAATTTCATAAGCTATGTCTTAATTAGGAAATTAATTCACGTGAGATAATTTTTTGTTTTTTTTTGGATGAAAAAGAAAAAAAAAATATACATAAACATGTGAAATGTTAAATCCCCCTCAAAATAAAATATAAAACAAAGCAATCAAAAAAAAAATTTTTTTGATTTTGTAAATGTAATTCCCTTTTTTTTTTTTTTTTTCTCCGAGCGCTAGTTGACAATTGTTTAACTATTATTGGAAGTAATCAATCTATATATAAACAATTTGAAGAAAAATCTATTTATAAAAAATTATTTAAATTTAATTTGATTAAACCAAAAAATCATTGATTTCTTGTAATAAAATATTAAAGGAGAAAAAAAATGACTACAATACCACCTTCAACACCAGCAGTTGAAAGATCAAATCAGGAAAATATTCTAAATGGCAATGATATTGATGATGAACTAACATATAATGTTGGTATATCATCTAATAAAAATAGTAAATATAGAAAAAAAATGGAAGATATACATACATTTGTGGAAAATTTCAATAATAAACTAGATTGGGGTTATTTTGCCATATTTGATGGACATGCAGGTATTGAAGCGTCTAAATGGTGTGGTAAAAACTTACATGATGTTATTGAAAACAAAATGAATGCTGATAATAACAGAGATATCAGAGAAATATTTAATGAATCATTTCAAGAGGCAGATAAGGAAATAAATGCTAATTTGTCAGGTCATTCAGGCTGTACTGCAGCTGTTTGTATCTTAAGATGGGAGCAACAGGGTGATAGTGATGATGGTCTAGATCATTCAAGAATGCTTTACACAGCCAATGTTGGTGATAGCAGAATTGTTCTTATGAGAGATAGCGTTGCTCTAAGACTTACTTATGATCATAAAGCCTCTGATGCTATGGAATGTAAAAGAGTTGAATCTATTGGAGGTCTGGTTATTAAAAATAGAGTCAACGGAATGCTTGCTGTTACTAGATCCATTGGCGATAAGTTTTTCGATTCATTAGTTATTTCCAATCCATTCACAACTAAAATAGAATTAACTTCAAAAGATGAATTTATGATTATAGCATGTGACGGTCTTTGGGATGTTATGGAAGATCAGGAAGCTTGCGATTTTATTGTTGAAAATGATCTTACAACAGATCCACAAACGGCAAGTGAACTGCTGATACAACATGCTTTGAAATTAGGAAGTGCTGATAACCTTACAGTAATGGTAGTAAGTTTCAAAACTTATGAACCATGAAACAAATAAATAAAAAAGATGCCAGTTTTTTCAAAATAAAAACAGCTTTATTAATTATTATAATCGGATCTATATATATGTATATAAGAAATTACGTGTATCTTTTAAATAACATGGATAAATCAAGCATTTGAATTAATTTAAATCAATATATATATATATATATATATATATTGTTTGACTAAAAGGAGAGTTACAATTCTTTTAATAATTCATTCAATTCGTTTATTTTAGTTATACCATTGAAAATCTCGTAATCATCTCCTTTATAACCCAATTGTTTTAATCCAAATAAATGTCTTTTTCCATTAAAATGTGATTCAAAATTTGTTTTACCTTTGTAGTTTATGTTACCACAAATTTCACATTGGTATTTCTCATCAAGTTTTTTTAATTTTACAAGCCAAGTAGGCAATTGGTCATCATCTCCTTCTTCATCAAATTCTTCTTCTTGTTGTTCTCTAATAAACCTATTTTCATGCAAAATATCCTCATTTTCTTCTGCATCTAGTATATTCTTGCCTAATACTGAACCAATACTTTCATTTTTGAGTATCTCAAGTTTATCTTGTATTTTGTCAGATTCCCTTTCGGATAATGGATATAACTCAAACAAAGAAAATCTTGGCAACTTGGCTTTCTCATTAAAAGATAGTTTTGAAATAATTTTTAAATTTAATATTGTCTTTTGTAATCTACCTTCAATAAATTTCATTAAGGAATGTAGTTGGTATTCTTTCAAACAAATTTGATCTTTAATTCGAGATACCTTTGAGTGTGTATGGTTTTTGAAAAGTTCTTTGTTTTTAAAAAGAGTGTTACAATATTGACATATAATATCACCAGTTTCTTCATTTATTATTCCATTGTTTTTTATAACTTTTTCATAATGTGGAATCATTTGTTTTTTAATTAAATAATCTATAGGTAATAAAGGCTGATAAGTTTTTATATTTTTTATAATTTCATTAATCAAATTATCTAAAAACTTTAAATATGAACCACTATTCCAAAGTTTAACTTTAGATTTATTTAAATTTCTTAATAAATCATTGTTCCTTAAGGGGTAATCTGGCTCTTTGAACTTGTTTAGCAAAAACTCTTCTAGAATCCAAATTAAAGATATTTTAAAGTTTGATGTGAGCTCACAGAATTGATTACAAAGAAAATATAAATCAATTTCTTCACCAAAATTATTATCATCCTGGTGGAGTAAGATATCTTCTTCTTCCTTTAAAGTTCCCAGTTTTTCTAAAATAGATTCATATGAAGTTTTATTGTATAATTCTTTTTCTCCATCTATTACATCAATATCTTTTTCCTCCATAATTTTTTCAATTTCCTTTTGAAATATGTCATCATTTATTAAAAAGTTTTCTCTTTTTTTTCTGTACATGTGAGCATCTGTTTTACACTGACGCTTTTTCGTTTTCGTTATTAAATTGTTTAGTGTGAACTCCAATTTATTATTCAAATAATTCAATTGCTTATAATTTACATCTTCCTTTTTTACATTTTTTAATTTTTTCATTATTATTGATTTATTAGAATTATCAAATTCTTTTAATAAACTCTTATTCATAGCATTTTTATAATTTTTAAAAACTATTGGTCTTCTTTGAATTGTTTTGATTACATCATTTAATAATTGTTCATTTTCATATAACTCAGTTAAATCAATCTCCAAATCATCAGTTAAAAGTGAAGATTTGTTTTTGCTTAAGTCCATTTTCTATATATTTGGGAGTAAATACATGGGCCTTGTATATTATATTATATCTTGTTTCTTAAAAAGAATTTAAAATATTAATTTATAATTAAAAAAACAAAAAAATAAAAGTTTCTTTTTTTTTTCTAAGAATCTTATAGTTAAAAAATATATGTTTAAATCCGACGGTTCAGCCAAAAAAGGGTTTTATCTACTCTTTTTTTTTTTAATTTAACAAAATTATAAGCAAAAAAAATTTCAAATCTCTAATAGTTTAAAAAATCTAATAATCTATCTACATAAAACCAATAAGATTATATTATTTATTTACTTATTAATTATTTACTTTCTTTAAAACTTTCTCTTTTTAGATGGTCTAGCATTCTTTGAACGTTTCTTTTCTTCTTCTAATCTTCTCTTTCTAATATCTTCAGTAGATCTTAAACCTTGAGCATTACCACCTTTCTTTTGAACACCCTTAACATATTTACCATCATCAAGAGCTTTACCCAATTTCTTCTTTTGTGAATCATAATTATCTCTGAATTTATCTGGAAGTTTAGGAGCTTTGTTCTGTTTATGCATAAACTTACCATTAACTTTACCATCACCACCCATATGTTTACCAGATAACTTAGAAGATACAGGATCAGCAGCTGTTGGATTAGCCAAAAAGTTAGATGTAGTAACATTTTCTTTAGTACCAACTTTCAATGGTGCAATCTTTCTGGCTTTACTCCATTCATCAAACTTACCTGATCTGAAAGATGCAGGAATTTTTTGACCAGATTCACCGATAATATATTTTTTGTTATCAATACCTTGAGAGTTAACATATTTCTTTCTTTTCTTATCCCAAACCATTTTAGCAGCTTGTTTATGAGCTTGAACTTTATCATCAGAATTCAAATCGAATCCTGCTTTAGCAGCATCTGAAGAGAAATTAGATTGAATAGATAATTGTTTTTCTTGAATGTCTGAAGGGGAAGCAAAATGAGACATAAAAAATTGAGGATCCTTGAAAGTAGTCTGTTTTGTTTTCTTTTTCTTTCCTTTGTTACTATCTTCTAATTCTTTCAAAACTTCATCACCATCTTGGAAATGGATCATAACATCATCAGGAATTGTATAACCGGAAGCAAGATCTCTGAATTCATTATCATTAACTTCTTGGTTTTTGAAAATTTCATCTTCAACACTATTTCTCAAACCTGCTAATCTTTCTTTCTCTAATAGCTCTCTTCTTTCTTTAGACTTTTTTTGAATAGGCATTATTTGTTTTCTTCTTTTTTGCATAAAGATTGACATTTCGTCATCCTGAGATCTAGCAAACTCAAACACAGATTGTTTGTTCTCTCTGTTTTGCAGTTTGGCCAAAAAGGCAAGTTTTTCTTTCTCTTCATTCTTACCAAACATTAAATTTTGTTCATCCCAACCGGCTATCATAACCTCTTTAGTTCTTTTGATAGCTTCTTGAGAAGATTGCTGTTTAGTTCTCATATACAATTTTTGAGCTTTCATAGCAACACCTTTTAAAGTGGTTAATTCCGAATTGTTTGTCATCAAATTTTTGTACAAATCTCCCATATCTTCTAAACCTAATCTTGGACAACTACCTAAAACTAATCTATTTACATAAGAAATCTTTGGTTCTTTGAAAGTAGCCTCAGAATTACCTTCTTCAATCCATTTCTTCTTCAAAAGTTCACAACCCTTTTCATACATTGAACTTAAAAGAATTTTTTTTCCAAGGAAAAGTTCTAAATCTAACAAATATGGTAATTCATTTTCAGATACAAGTGTATAAGCCCAACCTTTGTTACCAGCTCTTGCAGTTCTACCAACTCTATGAACAAAAATCTTTGAGGATGCAGGTAAAGAATAATTTATGACATTAGAAAGAATAGGGATATCAATACCTCTAGCAGCAACATCAGTGACAACCAAAAGAGATGTTAAACCACATCTGAAATTGAAAAGTTGTTGTCTTCTGGCAAATTGATCTAAAGAACCATAGATATAAGAGATTAAGTAACCGCAATCTCTCAATAATTGAGAAATGTATTCAACATGATGTTTAGTAGGAACAAAAATGATTGTTGCCTTTTCAGATGGTAATTCATTAGCTTTAGCTGCTCTCAAATCTAATGCTTCTTTCTTTTTTCTAAATGATAAAGGATTTGTAATTTTGCCCTTGTTTTTGGCTCTTTCATCTAAATCTGCATCATAATCATCATCACTACGTTTCATAACTTTACTATATTTAACAATTTCTTCACTAGTTGCAATATTTAGCTTGATAACCTCTTGAATCAAGTACAACAAGTTTGCTTCCCTTTCATCATTTTTCATTGAAATAAACAAAGTTTCCAAGTTTTCAGAAATCTTTGTTTCTATATCCAATCTTACTAAAACAGGATTGACCAAACCGGCTTTAGCAAATTCGACTAAGGAACCTGGTAGAGTGGCGGAGAATAGTAAAGATTGTCTTTGCATTGGTAAAGAAGCTAACAGTTCATTCAATTGTTCAGAGAAACCCATTTCAAATAATCTATCAGCTTCATCAAAACAAATAAACTCTAATGTTTTTAAATCTAATTGCATTTCAACTTTTAAATGCATAAATCTACCAGGAGTGGCAATAACAACATCCGGATTGTTCATCATCATACTGAATTGTTCTTCTAAAGAGTCACCACCTGTCAAAAGCACAGATCTTAAGTTCATATTCTTTGTAAATTCTTTAAAAACTTTCCAAGTTTGCAAAGCTAATTCTCTTGATGGAGATAAAATAACAGCTCTAACACCGATCTTGGCAGAGTGTTGTTTTAATTTTTCAATTAAAGGCAAGATAAAAGCAGCAGTTTTACCAGAACCGGTTCTAGCCATAGCTACAACATCTCTTTTTTTCAAAATCAATGGGATTGTCTTTCTTTGAATTGGTGTTGGCTGCTTGAAACCTTTTTTAGAAACATTTTTTAATAAAGTTGTACTTTTAAAACCTAAAGCAGCGAAACCTTTAAGTATTTTTTTATTTTTTGCTGTAGTTTCAGCAGTAGTCAAATTAGTGAAATATTCGTTATCTGATTCTTCTTCAGAATTTTTGTCTTTTGGAGCATCATTTGGATTTGTAAGTTCTAATAATGGGAAAGAAAAATCATTTTTCTTTTTATCATTGTTATTAGTCTTTTTGTTACCTTCTTTTTTGCTTTCTTTTTTTTCTTCTTCTCCTTCACTAATAATTTCATCTTGTATATTATTGTCATAATCACTTCCTGATATGTCATCATCATCTGAACTAGATTCTTCATTGTTTAAACCTAACAAGTTTTTAGTGATATCTATATCTTCAGAATCAGATCCAGAATCAGAGTGATCTGATGAATCATTGCTATATTTATTAACTTTACTCATGTGAATAAATAACAATAATAGTAATAAAATTTATGTTCTTGTTTTAAAACTTACTTGGTTTTTATAATATATGTTATTGTTATTTCAAAGAAAAAGTCTTTTTTCATTTATTTTTAAATATTGATGCTTTGAATTTTTTTATAATCTTTTTTTTTTTCTTGAAGTTCTTTTTGTTAGTGCTAATCTTGAACTTACCCTAATGGGGAAAATTGAAGTTAGCAAGAAAAAAAAAAAAAAAAAAAAGAAAAAAAATTTAGAAAAAGAAATTATAACCTATAATTTTTTAAAGTAAATCACGTGATTGTTTTTTTAAATATAAAATAAAAGTAAGTGCTTATAATAAATAATAAAAAGGTTTAGCAATTAAGTTCATATTATTATATTTAAAGATATTATTAGCTTGTTAAAAAAAATGCATACATATATTGTTTACATATAATATATTTTATAACAATATTTAGTAAAATGTTTTTTTTTTATAGATGGTTCTACAATAAAGCTTTCTAAAAAAGTTAATCAGCTATAAACAAACTTTGTTTACAATGTAAACAATAAAAAAATATAATAAAAACTTTAAAAAAAGAGTTTAAAAACAATTATAACAGAACATATAAAGATTAAACGTTTATTAATTATTTTAAGATTATATCTTGTCTTATATATGAATTGTAATTTACGTTTTTTTGTTTGCTTTTGAAATTAAGCAATTTTAATACTTCATACTTACTAACCCGGCCAAAAATATATTTTTTGTAAGTTTTTTCTTTTTCTTTTTCTTTTTTTTTTAAATTTTTTTTATTTAATTATTATAATATGTATATATAAAATATGTCTTCTAATGAAGTGATGCTTGATCGTAATAGAGCCTGCCAATCATAAATTGATTACCTTGTAAATAATACTACTAATAAATTAAATATATATGTTTAATAGACTACTATTTGGAACAAATTTTAACTTGATAAAATGCTTTACTACTAGAGCTGTCAATAAAACAGCATACTTGGAGCAAATAATAATTGAAACAAAAACACCTTATAACATAGCATTAGACTACCTCCAAAAATCATTACAAAGAAACATAAATTTTAACAAGGATATTATAAAAAAAAATGGTAAAAAAAATTTATTTTATGATTTTACATTATTGAAATTATGCCAATTGCATAGTGTCCCATTGAAAGAGATTTACAAATTAGATGAGACACTACCTATAAAACTTGATAGTTACAAACTTCCCTCAAAGATGTATGTTGGACTGTCTAGTGGAATAGACTCCACTTTTTCCACAGCCGTATTAACACAATTGTTTCCTGGTAAAATAATTGGTATTTATATGCAAAACTGGGGTCAACAACAAGATGCAATAACAGAAACAAGCAATAAGTGCTGGGAGAAAGATATAAAAGAATTACAAAGTTTAAAAAGACATGAAAATATAAGAATTGATGAATTGATTGTTAAATCTTTTGAAAAAGAGTATTGGATGAATGTTTTTGAACCATTTTTGGAGACTTATTCCAAAGGTGAAACACCAAATCCTGATATTTATTGTAATTCTTTAATAAAATTCAAAGCATTAATGGAATATATTGACAATGAATTGGAAAAGAAGAAAACAAATAGTGATAGAGATTACCAACTGGTAATGGGGCATTATTGCCAAAAATTGAATGATAAAGGAATACACATGGCTTTTGATATAAAAAAAGATCAAAGTTACTATCTTTCAAGAGTAGCACCGGAGAACTTACAAAACTGTTGGTTTCCATTAGGACATATTACTAAAAAAGAATGCAGAGAGTATGCTAGACATTTGAACTTGCCAAATTTTGAAAAAAAAGATTCTGTAGGGATATGTTTTGTGGAAAATGAGAAAAGGTTTAATGAATCAAGCCACTCTAAAGGTTTTTCTAACTTTTTGAGTGAGTATATTGATAGTAAAGAAGGTGATTTTGTTAGTTATTTACCTAAAAATCTATTTTTAGAGGAAAAGAAAGGGAAAATAAAAAGACATCTTAGAAATAGTATAACAAAAGTGGATTACATTAATAATGAGATTGGAAAAGTAGTATGGAACTTTAAACATAATGGGATGCATTCATATACCATAGGACAAAGAATCCAAGCAATTATACCTCAGATCGAAGGGTTTAAAGGTAAATGGTATTTAAGTGAAAAAGATTTAGAGAAAAATGAATTAGTGATTGTTAATGGAAAAGATAATCCAAAACTGTATAGAAAAGAGATACATTTCAAAGATGTATTTAAGCATTATGAAAATGATGGGAAAAAAGATTTTGTTTTCAAACATAGATCATTACATCTAGATGAAGAGTCTGGAGTAATACCATTAGAAAGTTTAAATAACACTAATTTAGTATCTGAAAACAATTGTAGTGGTGTTTCTAAAGGTCAATTTATTGTTGTATATGATGCTACTACCAAACAAGTGTACATGAATGCAATTATAACATAAAGAAGAAGAAGAAGTGGCTGTAAACAAATCTCCCTTTTTTGTTTACAATAAACAGTTTGTTTATTTAATTTGCAGATGACCTTATTTGTTTACTCATTTGCAAATATATAGATATATAAACAAATTAAATTATGTGGATATATATATATATTTTTCGGGTTTTAAAGGATAATTTGATATGAATAAAACTGTGTAGCTAAAAATAGTATTTTTTATTTTTTGTGTGTGCATAAAAAAGAAGTAAAAAAAAAAATAAAAATTACCACTCTCCTTTTTTCATAAAAAAAAAAACAAAATAAAAAAATCCTTCTTAACCGGGTTTTATTTATATTTTCAATCTAAAGTTCCAGTTAATAATATATTAAACATTATAACTATATAAATAAATAATAAAAAGTATATATATATATTGAATATGTAAATAAACAATAAAGATCAAATATATTATTATTATTGATCTATATTGTTTATTACAATTTATTAAAAAAAAAAAATGTAAGTATAGAAGAATTAAATCATTTATTTGATAAATATTATTAAACTTATTATTCAAAACAATT
>JAJMDL010000047.1:46980-68398 GCA_030573575.1 Hanseniaspora sp. CRUB 1602 | reverse complement strand
TAAGCTTGTGTTTTTTTTTTTTTTTTGTAAATGTTTAAATTGCTTTTTTTATTTCAAAAATTTAAATATTACACGTGACATTCAATTAAAAGTTTTAAACAAATTGCATCTATAAGCAAATAAATATATACATAATAAAAATAACTTTTAAACCTTTTCTTCTTCTTCTTTTTCAATAAATATAATAAAAACAATTTATATATATATATATACTAATTTTGTTTATTTAATTCCCAGAAACAGGTGTCTGCTCCTATACATCCAGATACACCAAAAACAGAAACCCAACCATCAGCATCTTTACCAATTTCATCAGCATATTTTTCTTTTAATTTTTTTATTGGTAAACCAATAGTGAAACCTCTTATTTTTAATTCACCAATTTTATCTTCATCACTTTCTATTTTCAAAAGTTTAAATTGTAAAGATGGATACACAACACCTGCAAACGTCACATTAGCTTCAACTTTGGAGTTAAATGTTCTATGATCAAATAAGTTAGTGGTAAATATAGGACCTAACGTTTTAATACTGCTTGCTTCCATTGGGATATAGGTTTCTAAAATGAGTCTGCTTTGAAAAGCTGTTCTTACCAAAGACAAATGACTTGTTAAAACTTGTTGAGTTGTCATTCTTGTAATCATAATTATTCTTAAATTATTCAAGTTTGTTTTGAAAATTTTTTGGAAAACATTTTCTAATTGTAATGTTTTTGATAATCTATAACTAAATTTTGTTTTAACATCTTGATAACCACCAATTGATAACAATCTATTTATATTAGCACTGTTAGCTTGCAATAATGTAGTGTCTTTTGGTATAATTGTTTCTTTATTATCAGATAACTTTATAAAATTTACTTTACCTCCTGTCATTAGAATCATTAATGCTTTGAAAATAAGTTGAACATTGTTAAATGATTTATCTTCAGAATCTACTAAAACTGTTAAAACATCATCTTTTGTTAAGAAATGACCACTTGGTAAAATAGTTAAAAAAGAAGAAATAGCAGATACAAGATTATTTTGAGTAAATGTGGTATCATTATATTCAAATAGCTTATTATTATCTAACATCAAGTAATTATCCAATGTAATAACATTTTTATTAAAAGAAATAGAATCTTTGACATCATTTATAGAAATAATATTGCTAATACCAGTTGTTGTTGTAGAGATATCATTAACAACTAAAACTTCTTTATACCACTTTTCAGACCCATTTAAAAATTTAATATCTTTCAAATCATCTAAAACCAAATAAGATATACTATCATCTTTAAATCTAGGAACATTATCTAAAATTACTAATTCCAATTTTTGTTCACCAGATGAGTTTACATTATTTTCTAAGACAGCTCTTAGCATACCTAATATAGTTAAAATTCCATTTTTATTGGTGAAATCATACACTAAACCGATTCTGCCTGACTTTGATTGAAAAAATTTAACAATCTTGCCCACTTTATAATCATCTATTTTATCGAACTCGGTAATCAATTCATAAATATCAAAAAAATTACCACACCTATGTTTGTATGACCTATCAGGAACTCTTAGCTTTAGCCCATCTACAAGATTAATAGAATTATTAATATTATTTGCTAGCACATTATTCATAATAGGAGATTCTTTTTCTAATCTAGTCATTGATTCATAGTGTTGGAAAGTTAGCGATATTGGTTCTTTATGTGAGTTTATATAAAGTTGTGAGCCTATTATTAATATTATAAAAGGTACACAAATAATTAAAAATAGAAATAAAAGCATATCTTTTGTATTTATTTTTGGTTCTAAAATGTAGTTTTTAATAGTGAAACTTTTTTTTTCTCTTTTTTGATTTAGTTATTATTCTGATTAAAGCTTAGGTTTTTTTGTTATAATTTCTTTATATATATATTTTTTTTTTTTTACTTAACGCGTAGAAATGAAAGTATGAAAAAACAAAAATGTGTATAATATATCCGTACACAAACATCACATATAAACGAGTCTTAAACTTTTAACTAATAAGGAAAAGTTTATATTTTGAAAAAAATCACATCTTAATGATAAAGAATTTTTTATTTATTTATTTAAATTTCTATATAAACATAAATATATATATATATGTTCGCTTTATTTCTTGTCTTTACACAAGTTCAAGATGGATTTGAATCTTTCCCAGCCACTGTCAGCATATGATAAAGCATTCAAATTCTTAATAAACCACCAAGCAGATTTATTATTTTGAATTGGATAATCAATCTTACCAGGAATCTTTGTCTTTAACCAACTAAATTTATTGTAGGAGATGGATTTACTGTTAGTTAAACCTAATAAACCTTCAGAACCACCAAATTTACCATACCCACTTTTACCTGGGTAACCACCAAATGGTAAGTTAGATGGGTAGTAAGTAGCAAAATCATTAATGGCAACATTACCAGTGGTTAAGTTTTTAGCAATATGGTAATTGACAAGATCATCAGTACCAAAAATAGAAGAACCCAAACCGAAATTTTCAGAATTAGCTTGATTAATCAAAGTGTTAATATTGGTATCACCTTTAATAACACATAATATTGGACCAAATACTTCTTCTTCTGCAATCAAACAATTTTCATTAACATCAACTAATAAAGTTGGTTCGAAAAAAAAACCATTTGGTAATTTAGGATGTTTGTATCTTTTACCACCTTGTAATAATCTTGCACCATTTTTAACAGCATCTTGAACTAAAAATTCTAATCTATCAAATCTGTTGTCACTGATCATTGCACCAATATCAACAGGTGTATCGCCAAAGATATCAGAACCAATCTTCATAGTTTGAATCCTCTTGTCTAAAATACCTACTAACTGATCATAATTTTTTGGTTGAACAATGACTCTTTCAATACCAATACAATTTTGACCAGAAGATTGGAAAGTACCTCTCATAATAATACTACTGATCATGTCTAAATCAGTCCAAGAATCTAAAACAACAAAACAATCTTTACCACCTAATTCCATAACATTTGGAATAATAACATCAGCTAAATTGTGTAAAATCATAGTAGCAACTTCTTTAGAACCAATAAAAGTTAAATGTTTAAAGTCATGACATTTAGTGAAATAATCACAAACAGAATCTGTTTCTCCCCTTTGTGGAGGTAAACAATAAAACAAATTAATCAATTCTGGATCAAATCCATTGACAATTAAAGCTTCTTTGAAAATTTGCATAAAGATTTGAGAAGAAAA
Organism: Hanseniaspora sp. CRUB 1602; assembly: GCA_030573575.1. NCBI lineage: Eukaryota > Fungi > Ascomycota > Saccharomycetes > Saccharomycodales > Saccharomycodaceae > Hanseniaspora > Hanseniaspora sp. CRUB 1602. Next base: position 65,171 of record JAJMDL010000047.1, on the reverse strand, counting down.
AACAACTTGTTCAGAACATTTAACAATAACAGCATTACCAGTAACAATAGCAGGAATGATTGGATTAATCAAATTATGAAATGGATAATTCCAAGAGACAACAGCGGATACTAAACCCAAAGGCTCATTAACAACAGTGGTTCCTTTATATAATCCCATAAACAAATGTTCGCTTCCAGCGAAATTAGTTTTATTATTACCATTTTTCAAAATCTTAGCAGTATTATTAATGGTCCATTTTAATTTTTCAAAAGTTACTAAAATTTCACCTAAAGAGGCATCAATACTCAATTTACCAGAGTCTATAGAACAAATCTTGACAATATCTTCTTGATTTTCTAATAAAAATTGGTAAATTGTTTGTAAAACTGCAGTTCTTTCTTGTATTGTGGTATTTTTCCATGAGTTTTGTGCTCTTTTACCTAATTTAATCTTTTCTTGTAATTCAATTTTAGTCATTGGTGGAATACCTTCTTTAATGATTGAAAACCCATTAATTGGGGAAATAACTGGAATATTACCAAATTTTTCTGCTTCAGATGTAATTTCAGCACCGACAGTCTTAATTATTGCTTGTAAATCATATGGCTTCTTAGTAATTTGCTTACCCTTGTGTAAGAAAAGACTGTTTATAATCAATTTCTTGACTACAAATATTGCTAACAATGTGTAGAATAATAATTTGATTGATGATTTGGATTGTATCTTAAAATCTGATAAGAATTTAAGAGCACTCATTTCAAAAGCAGGAGAGTGACCATTATAAGTGTCAACCATTTTTTTTAAAAAAAGAAAAAAGAAAGAAACACTAACGAAATGATTTGAAGAATTGGTTTTATTTGTTGTTTTCTTTTCTTTTTGATATAAATTGTTTTTTAAAAATAAAATTTATTGTTTAAAAGATGTATATGCTGTAAAAAAAAAAAAAATTAATTTTTAAAATAAAATAGTTATTATTTTTTTTGAAAAGTTTATAAACGAAGCCAACTTACTTAAAAGCGATAAATAGCAGTTTTTAAAAAAAATGTAATTATTCACGTGATTATATAAGTGTTTTTTTTTTTAGTTGAAATCATTCATTTAACAAAAAAAAAAAGCAACTTACAAAAGTTTATCCACAAAATAAGTAAAATTTAGACTTTAAGAAAAATAAAACCAAGCAACTTTCTTTTATATATAGTATACTTATATTATTATTATTATTATTATTATTTTCTATTTAATATGATGAATATTCAGCAGCAGAATGATAATTTAAAACAAATTGCTCTTACTGATCATGGTAATAGTAAAAGCATTAATAATACTAATAATAATTTAATAGACAAGAACCGATGGAAAAGTCGAACAAGTAGTGAGGAATTAAAAGAAGATTTTAAAGATATTTTTGCTCTAAGAGAGCAGTTAAAAAATGAGCATAATTCTGTTGTAAGTAATGTAAATAACAATACTAATAATGGCAGGGGACTTCTTTCAAGTATAATGAATGAGTTAGAACAAATCACAAAGAGAGATACTAAAAAACTATGGATTGGTTTAGATAACTTAAGTCAAAAACAAAAAGAAGAAGAAGAAAAGGAACCTGCTACACAAAGTAATAATAATAAAACTGAATCAAATGAAGATGATTTAATTGAACTTATGACAAATACTAAAAACGTTACTGAAAAAATCAAATATTTAAATATATTTGATGATTATGAAAAACCAAAATTTGAACAAAGACATCAGAATACATCTAACTTAATAGTGTCAGATGAACCAGATACAGATATTGAAATGATAGACTATGATGCTGAAGGATATGATGATGATGATGAACTATTTTTGATGAGCGATAAAAACGAAAACAGAGATGATAATAATATTAATTATTGTCATATAAGTGGTTCAGACACAGAAGATAGTGTTATGTTGGATATGGATGTAAATAAAAATAATATATCTGCTGCAAATATCTTAAAATCAATAATAAACCCTACGGAATTGGGTGTACAGTTTGCACAAAGTGTATTGGAAAAGGAGGAACAAAAAAAGCAGCAAAGCATGGAGAACAAAATACAATCTGAACCAATTTCAACAAAAGAAAAAAAAACGGAAAATTTAAAAGAAAATATTGAGAATGTTGAACAAGAAATGGATGAAAAAGATAATAAAGCCGAAGAAAAGACTGAAGAACCTGAAATTATAGAAGAGATTGATGGTACAGAGCCTAATAATGCTGGCAGTTATAAGACTGTTGACAAGCAAGGAAATACAATTACAATAAACAATCATTACTATAATTACTTTCACATGGGAAGTTTAGGTCATCCTAACTACTATCACCAAGAAATTCCACATGGCTATGAAAATGATGAAGTTGACCATAATTATAATAATAAGAAAACATTACCTAATCCATGGTCATATAATTCTACACCACACAAGAAAGAAATTTATAATCTCACATCTTATTGCCAAATAATATTGAATACTAGTTTATATTTCTTGGCAATCTTATTGATTCTGATATTTACAAAAACAATAACTCAAGATTTAGCTAATTTATTTTATCAACAAAAACAACAACATGTCAGTGATGTTTCCAGGTGTGCTCAACTATATGATATTAATAAATGTCATCTAGAAATACCCAGAATGGTGGATCAATGTGCACACTGGCAAAGCTGTATGGTTGAAAATGTAGACAAAAAATTTATCAATAAGACCAAAATCTTTATAAGATTGATAGCTGAATTGCTTGGTGAATTTTTAAAAGCCATAGGATTTTTGAATTCTGTTTCATTGCTAATGTTACTGTACAGTTGTTATTTCATAATAAACTTATTTTTTGGATACATTAGAGGTAAAAGTTATGGATCTTTTACTAATAAAACAAGAACTATTATTGAAGATTCAAATAAAAACAATAGAGAAAATATTGATTATAAAAATAATGCATTGGAAAATAAAGATGAAAGTAGTAACGCTTTGATTTTGACTCAATAAAGTTGTATTTAATTTAAATATTTATATTTTTAAAAAAAAAGAAATAATATCACTATTATTTATATTACAATTATCTATTCTGTTTGTAAATAATTTTATTATTTTGAAAATTTGTATTGATCATAGAATCAAAAAAAAAAAAACTTTTAAGTCACGTGAAAATAATGACAAAAACTTAATACCCCGAAATTAATAATAGGGATTTCTATTTTTTTATTTTTTTTTCAAAATTTTAATTTTAAAAAAAAAGGGATAATTTTACACTGTTTATAAGTTTTCCTTTTTATTATTATTAAAAAAGAAAGTTTTTTTTTTTTTTTTTTTTTTTAACAAAGCTAACCACTAAATTACCAATATCAACAAAATGGAAAACATAGTATTAAATGAAAAGACTGGTCTTCCAGAAGGATGGGCACTTCACTATTCCAAATCCAAGCAAAGAGAATATTTTGTGAATGAATCTACAAAGGAATCCTTCTGGGATCCACCAATTGAGACAGATTTGGTAAAACTAAAGCAATACCTTATAGAAAATCCATTTGCAGTACAGGCAAAACATATTTTAATTAAACACGAGGGCTCTAGAAGACCATATTCACATAGATCTGCTGCAAAGATAACTTTATCCAAGGAAGATGCATTAAAAGAGTTATCAAAATTACAAAAACAAATAATAGAGATTGAAGATGAGAATGAAAGATTTAAGAAGTTTGATGAACTTGCTTTAAAGAGAAGTGATTGTGGCTCTTTTAAAAATAAAGGTGATCTGGGTATTTTCAGTAAAGGTATGATGCAGCCTTCATTTGAAAAAATTTCTTTTCAATTGTTGCCTGGAGAAATATCAGATACTTTTGAAAGTGATTCTGGAGTTCATATTGTTTGGAGAGTAGCCTAATTTTTAATAAAAAAAAAAAAAAAAAAAACTTTATTCATTATTTGATATATAATCGTTATAATTTAAGATCTTTATTATATATTATCAACTAATTTTATTTTTTAAAAAATTTTTATTCTATAATTTTAAACCGTTTGTTTTTTTTTTTTGTAAAATTTTAGCCTAAATATTCTGCTAAATCAGCACCATCTCTGTGAACCCACTTAGCTTTGGTAGTGATAGAATCTAAAGATTGAGCTAATGCCATATCAAAACCATTACATTCCTTTTTAGCAAAGAAAGCCTTAACGGCATCATATTGTGGGAATTGAGTGAAACCAGAAGTACAAATTCTAACAATATAAGACAACATGTTCAAAGATGGAGGGAAGTCTTTAACAACTTGATCCCAATTGGTCTTCAACCAATCCCATAAAGTGTTTGTACCTTCTGGGGTAGAACCAATCATAGATAAAGCAATGTAAATATCTTGTGGTAAAATAATTTTTTCATTTATTAATTCAAAAGTTTTATCAACAAATTTCTTGTCTTCAAATCTTGTAAAAGTTTTTAAAGCTATAATCTTTCTAGAATCGTTTTTTCTATAAATCTTGAAAACAGAGTCATAATCCTTAGCATCGCCATTCAAAGCAACAGCAGTAAACATAGTATCTCTGTATAATGGGTTAATAGCAGTTTCATCTTCCAAGTATTTATGGAATAAATCTAATGATTTTTTAGTGTATTTAGCATTACCATTGTTGACAGCAGAAGAGAATAAAGAAACTTTCAATTCTTTTAAATTGAAAGAATCAGACTCTTTAATTTCCCAGTCCAATTCATCCAACTTGTTAGCAGATAAGTCAGCACTTATAGTTTTCAATTTGTTCATGACAGTTTCACCTTCAAAGAACCAAGCTCTCTTAATAGAACCTAAAGCAACTAACATTTGGTTCCAGATAGCTGGAGAAGATTCTGATTTCCAATTAACAATCAAATTCAAAAAAGTAGAGGTTTTGATAGCACCAGCAGCACATAAAGAGTTCATTTCACCAATTAAACCAGCCTTGTCATCATCAGTCATCAAAGAAGATTGCTTAGCTAATATTTCATATCTTGATTCTGGATATTTAGTGACAAAGAAACCAGATTCGTTACCGTTCAATTTGTAAAAGTTTTTACTACTGGAAACTGGTAAAGTCAAAGTAGTTTCTCTTGTGTTGAAAGTAAAAGAAGTGTCAAAAGTACCCTCAGCAGTATTTGCTTCAGTCTTGTAGAACAAAACAATTGGATAAATGATTTCATCTTCTTCTGGTTTAACATCAGCTGTCTTCAAGAATCTATGTTGAGTTAATTTTAAAGTAATTTCAGTTTCAGTAGATTCAACTTCCTCAACAGTTACTATTGGATGACCAACATTCTTTGTCCAGATAGACATAGATTCTTTGACTGGTTTACCAGAGATTTTTTCCAAATGAGTCCATAAATCAGCTGTAGTAGCATTTTGCCAAGCAAATTCTTTCAAGTAAGATGAAACACCAGCAACAAAATCCTTTTCACCTAACCAAGTCTTGATCATTCTTAATAAAGAACCACCTTTAGCATAAGAGATGGCATCAAAGATTTGGTTAATTTCATCAGGTTCACAGGAATCGTTTTGAATAGCATGAGAGGATCTTAAAGAGTCTAAAGCAAAAGCATTGGCTAAACTATCAGTGATGAAACTTTCCCAAACATTCCATTCTGGGTAAAAGTGGTTACAACAGAACCAAGACCAAAAAGTGGCACCAGATTCATTTAACCACAAATCAGTCCAATCAGACATAGTGACTAAGTTACCAAACCATTGATGAGCAACTTCATGAGCTATAACTTCAGAGACTCTTTGTAATTCAGCAATAGTATATTGTTCTGGGTCTAATAATAGAGCTCCTTCCCTGTAAGTGATCATACCAGTATTTTCCATTGCACCAGCAGAAAATTCTTTACATAAGATAGAATCAACTTTGTTGAATTGGAATGGAATATCAAACAAATTTTCATAGAATTCTAAACATTTAGAAGTAAAGTCTGCAGAATATTGAGATCTTTTTTCTGAACCTTTAACAGTCCAAGTGGTAACAGGTACTCTGTAATTGTATTGAGATTTGACAGGAACAAAATCACCAACACAAAATGCCACTAAATAGGAAGAATGTTTTGGTAAAGTGTTAAAGGTAGTAATTTTTCTACCACCAACAACGGTTTCTTTATCAGCAGCCATGTTGGAAATATGAACAAAGTCTTTGATAGATTCCATTTTGATTGTGAAATCAGATTTAATTGATGGATGATCATAACATGGGAAAGCCTTTCTAGCATCTGTAGCTTCAAATTGAGTAACAAATTGGTACTTGATGTCTCCATTTGCATCCTCATATTTACTTCTATAGAATCCACACATTTTATCATTTAAATAACCACCATATTTGATTGCCAATTTGATTATATCACCCTTCTTTAAAGACAATAAAGTTTTTTCAGAGAATGTAAATCTTGTCTTTTGAAACTTAGTGTATTCTTCAATAGATGTAGCTTCTTCTTCAATTGGGAATAATAACTTAGCTGAAACATCATATAATTCAGAAGTGTTTAATTCTAAATAATTCAATTCCTTGGTGAATGGTTCTAAAACATCAAATTCAACAATAGTTTCACCTTTGAATGTAAAGTCAGTTTCATTAACATTAAAAGAAAGGTGATATTCAAATGGTTTGACATTCGTTGGTAAATCTCTTGGAATTTCTTTAATGTTTAAAGATCCGTTATCACTAAAATGTTTACACATAATTAAAATAGGGGAGTAAAGTTGGAGGGAGTTTTTGGTTGGGTTTTTTTTTTTGTTTTCTTGAAATATATTAAAATATTTCTTTGGTATAATATTTATCTCTTATTTATATATTAAGAGATAAATATATTTTGTTTACAAACTGATAAGTTTATATTAAAAAGAAAATTTTTTTTAAGAAAGGAAGAGAAGTTTTGTTGATAAAAAAAAAATTCATGTGTGTGTGTTTAAAGAAGAAAAAAAATATATATATAAAAAAAAAAAAAGGGCCAAGAGGAATTGCTTTTAACGTGTATTAACATCCGACCCTTTAGGTTTACTAAGCTCTTCAATATTTTTTTTTTGACACATAAAATTAAATAAAAAAATTTTATTTTTGTTTATGCCTGAGTGAGATTGATAAATTAGGAAAAAAAAAAAGAATACAAACGGCGTTAACTATATAATAATAATAAAGAGCCAGAAGACGCACTTTAGCTATATTTGTTATTTGTTCAAATAAAATAAAAAAAATTCAACAATTCTCCTATTTTAGATAGCGTGTGTATGTGAATGTAAGTTACATATATTTTTATTTTTCTTAGTGGAATAACCGCCAATTAATTATTTCCTAAAATGGTAATCTTATAAATGGAAAAAAAAAAAACAGCCAAGATATATTTAGTGTTTTGTTTTGAAAAAAAGCACATAATTTTATTGTATGTTTTTTTTTTGCTTTTATTATGTTTAAAATTATTAAAAGCAGTTAGGGCATAAATGTATGAAAAAATTAGAAAAACAGTGTAATTTGTACTCGCTGAATCTACTAAGATAATTATTTTGCCCTGATTTCTTAACACTTTTTGATATATTTAAAGAACCATAAACTATTATAAAATAACAACAATTTAAAGGATTAGTTCTAACTGGTCGTTAGAAGCTCCTTCAGATGGGGCTGTAGGTGAAAAACTTATACGGGTTCGATTCCCGACTAATCCGATACAACAGAGAAAGAATAATGATAAGGTTAATTTATCCCTCTGATATGTATTTATTATTATGATTTAATTTGTTTTTTTTTTTTGGTATGGTTGAATCTATACGTATAGTATTTTTTTATTTTTGTATAATTTGTTAAATATATATATATATATAGTAACTAAAAGTTATGAGGATATTTATAATCAGTTAATTCATAAAAGTTTTCTTTAATGGATCTAACAGAAACAAATCTACTTAGTAAACTGGAACTACCAGCCTTGTCACAAGTACCAGATTGTCTAGAACCACCGAAACTTTGTTGACCAACAACAGCACCAGTGGATTTATCATTGATGTAAAAGTTACCAGCGCTATATTTCAATTTTTCACTAGCATAAATGATAGCATCTCTGTCTTGAGCAAAGATAGAACCTGTTAAACCATAAGTACTTGTCTTATCAATCAAATCACAAACTTGCTCAAATTCATTAGTTGGGTAAACATAACAAGTCAAAAGTGGTCCGAAAAATTCTTGATGTAAGAATTTATGATTTGGATTTGTAGTTTTGACAACAGTTGGTTCAATAAAGAAACCTTTGGAAGAATCATAAGAACCACCTGATACGATTTCTAATTCAGGATCTTGCTTAGCTTCATCAATAGCATTAGCTAATTTCTTAAAACTTTGTTCATGAATAACAGGACCCATGAAACCCTTGATGTTATCGCTACAATTTTCAGTTTTTATGTTTTTCAAGTTTTCTTTCAATAACTCAATGAATTCAACAGAAATGCTTTCTGGAATGTATAATCTAGAAGTAGCAGAACATTTTTGACCTTGATATTCAAAAGCACCTCTCAAAGTAGATAACACAGTATGTTCTAAACTGGCAGATTCATGAACTAAATGGAAGTTTTTACCACCTGTTTCACCAACAATTCTTGGATATTCTCTAAAATGATCTTTGCTGTAAATTTCCTTACACAAATCTTTAAAGACTTTAGTAGAACCTGTGAAATGTAAACCAGCAAAATTCTCATCATTCAAAATACATTCAGTGACTTCAACTGGGTTACCTGGAATGAAATTGACAACACCAGCTGGTAAACCTGCTTCAATCATAATTTCCATTAACAAATAATTAGATAAGATAGCAGTGGAAGAAGGTTTCCATAAAACAGTGTTACCAAGTAAAGCAGGAGCTCCAAACAAGTTACCAGCGATAGCAGTAAAATTGAAAGGAGAGACTGCATATATGAAACCTTCTAAAGGTCTATATTCAGTTCTATTCCAAACACCTGGAGAGGATTCAACAGGTTGTTGCTTGTACATTTCAAAAGCATATTTAACATTGAATCTGAAAAAATCAGCTAATTCACCAATAGAATCAATTTCAGCTTGATAAACATTTTTTCCTTGACCCAACATAGTTGTTGCTAATAAATCATATCTGTATTTAGTACTAATCAAATCAGCAGCTTTCAAAAAAATTGCAGCCCTTTCATCTAAAGGCATCTTTCCCCATTTAGCTTTAGCACTCATAGCAGCTTTGATAGAACTAGCAATATCCTCTTTAGTAGCTTGAGCAAATTTACATAAAACTTGAGAGTGGTTGGATGGGTTGACTTGGTCATTAACAGCTCTGCCTTGATATATTCTTTCACCATTTATAATCAAAGGAACTTCCAAAACTTTAGATTGATATTTATCTAATGACTTTTGTAAGTTGATAACATCTTGTGAACCAGATGCAAATGGTTTAATTGGTTCATTAGTTATATGAACTGGAGCTTGAAAACCACCAATTGTGGAGTATAAACATTTTTGAATTAAAGTATGAGGTTTCTTGCAAACTTTAGATAAAAACATTTTTTATAGTAGTAATAATAATAATTTGAAGTTGGTTTTAGTATTTTAATTTTTTTTTTTTTTTTAAATTATTTAAAGAAATATTAGTTTATAGACTTGTTATTATATATATATTGCACAATAAGCTTTTATATATATAAATTTGTTTGAATATAAAGAATTCATTATAAATATCTAGATTTGTTTTTTTTTTCTTTTTTTTCTTTTTTTAAGTTTAGAAAATGCCTGTTTTGTCTGTAACCATCATTGAATGAAAGGGCGGAATGGCGAAAAAAAAAAGGATATCAGAGCAAAACGGAGATGGCAATCCGACTTTGCTGTAATAGGGAAATGTGAAAAAGTCATGTGCTAAGTTCTGCGCAACAAAAAAAATTTCCCGAAAAATTAAAAAAAACAATGTTTCATTTGTTCATATTTTAGTAATTTTTTTTTTTTTTTTAATAAAAAAAATGTATAGTAAAAATTCCCTTTAGGTTTTTGCGGGTAACAGAATCCATTTGACAAATAGAATTTTACCGGAAAATACTATCCTTTTTCGTAAAAAAAAAAAAAAAATCCACCTCTCAAAAAAAAATGGAGCAGAAAAAAAGCATTCAAATTTTTGTCTTGGAAAAAAGAAGTTTTCAAACGTTTGTAAAACAAAGAACTCTATAGGGTTTTTTTTTTTTTTCTAAAAAAGAATATAAAAACACAAACCAAACACTTTTCCTTAACAACCTTTTGAACTCTTCTTCTCTCTTTTTTTTCAATATTACTGAACCACTTTAATCCTTTTTTTTTGAATTAAGTGATTGTTTAACAACACCATTTGTTAAAGTTATATATGTTTTGTTAAACCAAAATAAATATTTACAAAAAAAAACAAGACAAAACTTCCTTCTCTTTTCTTCCTTAAAAGATAATGCAATCAACTACTATGAGACAACGTTCTCCCTCACCACCATTGCATAAAAAGAAAATCAATGATGAAGATTGTCTTGCAGCTTCTTTAGTATATGTTCAACAAATTTACAATGTTTGTCAATTTTACAGTGACTACAAAATTGAAAGCGATCATGTCATTGTGAATAGCAACTCTAAATTTAGTAGAACTTTATCTTATAGTCAGATGAAAAAGAAACAAATAGTTAATAAGTCCATATCTTTATATAAGAAAACAAAAGAGACTTATAAGCAAAAGAAAATGACCAGTATGGCATCTATCTTGGGTAATAAAGATGGACAAAATACTGAGTGCAAAGAAGAATCAAGAGGCTACTTCAATACTGCTAAAAGAATTTACAGTAATTATGTGCCTTCAATCAGTCCTACAGCATTTATATTAAATCACTCACCAGCAAAGTATTTTTTAGGTAATGAAGCAAACCCTATTGAAAAAACAGATTTGAAATACAAAGACCGTTCACTATTGAATGATACTGAAGTAGCCAATGTGATTAGATTCTTGAAAAGTTTATCCAAGATTGAAGTGAAAGATCAATCTGTTGGTGTCTTGATGAAGTTATTTTTGAATGAATGGGTTAAATACTACAACAACTTTATTATCTCTCCAAAGGCTCATTCGGCTAGAAAACTATCTTTGAACGACATGACTCCATTAGAATTCATGGTTAGCTTGGAGATGTGGGTTCATAGATATATGAGCTTTGTCTATACGACAATAGATTTTGTTAATAATGTTTCTCACCAAGAAAATATAAATGATAGTAGTTCTGGAAAACAATCCTTTGACAATTCAAGAATAAATAGTAGTACCAGCATTTACTCTGACGATACAGCTGTTCAGTTTTCTAACCATTCCATATCAGCTTATAACAGACCAGGTTTAGCTGCATCTTCTTCAACCATATTCAACCCATCTAGAGCTACTGATGTTTCTTCTGCAATGGATGAAACTACATTATTTGATGGGTTAGAATTGGATTTGAGTAAATTGGATTTTGAGGATATCGATGAGAGTTGTATTTCACCAATCTCTGAGACTATTGATTTATTGTATCCAGATGAAAAACTGAAAACGATAGCAATTGAAATCAATACACATAACCATTTGCATTGTTTAGAAACCATTAATAAAAGAGCTTTACATTATTATGAACTTCCATTCCCATACAGAGAGAACAAATATGTCATCAATGGGTACAGATACTATGATTTTTATGATTGTTTGAAATCCATTTTTGCATTTATCCCAGTTATGTCAAAACCAACATATAAAGACACACATGAACATGGAAATGTTGAGTCTAATGAATGTCAAGGTAACCATCTATACCACTGGCATAATGAAACAGTCAATATCTGGACTCATTTGTTGGCTTCTTTCTATTTCCTTTATAAATTGGTTACATTCAAGAATATCTACAAAACAACTGCACAAAATGCTTCTATATCAGCTTTCTTTTTAATGAGCTTTTCCTGTTTCATGTTGTCCTCTCTATGGCACACATTCTCAGGCTGGAATAAAGTCAAAAGAAGGGCAAAAGCTTGTTGTTTAGATTATTCTGGTATAAGTATGTTAATCATCAGTAGTATTATAGCTGTGCAATGCTCTATTGTTCCATTGGAAAATGAAAGTTTTATGCAGTTATATGCATGGGTGGTAATAAGTTTATCACTTTTGGCAATGTCTTTAATTTTGAATTGGCATCCAAAATTTGATTCTCCAGAATCTAGAAATAAGAGAATTCTAGTCTTTGTCTCCATGGCAGTAGTAGGAAACATTTCCATTATCACTTTAAACCCAGCAAAGAAGGGATTCCATTTCTTTGAGTTGTTTAAAAATAGTTTTGTTTGGTATTTACTAGGTGTTGTGTTTTATGGTGGTTTCTTGCCAGAAAGATTCCGTTCTGATTGTCCAATTGGAAGAATTCCTACAATGAATGAAAGAAATAAGGAACTAAAATTAATCAAAGAAGAAAGATCAACTTATTTCAAAATATCACCATATTCATCAACATCATCAATTTTAAGCCTTGTAGATAAAATTATAGTTGAAAGTAGTGATGAAGAAGTTATGAGTAAAATGGATCAAGAGATTGATGAAGAAATTGACAATAGTTCTAGTTCCTGGAAATCTTTATGGTGGACAGACTATTATCTGCAATCACATAATATATGGCATATCATGGTTATAATGGGATGTTTTGGTCATTTAAAAGCTGTAGAAACAATAATTGACAATATGAAATAATAAATAATTAGGATAAAAAATTTAAAAAAATAAAAGAAAAAATAAATTTTAAGAAAACAAACATATATACATGTATTTATTTATGTAGCAGCTGGAATTTCAGCATCACTCTAGACATTTAATAATTGAATATTATATCGTCTATTTAAAAGAAAAAACTTATACATTCAACAAAAATATAATTAAAATTATCTATTATAAGGGGTTTTTTTTCTGTAATCATTAATTTTGTTGGTTTTCGGTCTTTTTTTTGTTGAATTTTTTTAATTTAATCTCCGCTTATATATTTATTTAAATATATGTCCTATAACATCACGTGTATTATGAGCATATTACATGATATTTGCTCAAAAAAAAATCTACAAAGAGGCAAATGTAGAAGAAGGAAGAACAAAATATAATGGAATAGAGAGAGAGCTATATATTTGTTCACAAACATAAAGAACTAAAAACCAAAACAAATATAATATATAAATACAAATGGCTGAAGAAACTATAAATAAAGAAGCAGAAGTTTGTGAATTGAAACCTACTGATAAACCAAAACCATGTTGTGTATGTTTAGATGAAAAGGATAAAAGAGATGAATGTTTGTTATTTCAAGGTTTAGAATCAGAAGATTGTAAACCTCTTATTGAGAAATACAAAAAGTGTATGGAAGATTTTGGTTTCAAAATTTAAACAAAAAAACTCTCAATTATAAATAAATATTAAAGTGTATAGAAATGATAATTAACTTGTAAATAAATAGATAATATAATATCAACACAAACAAACAGAAAAAAATTACAATAAGATTAAATCAAATCTTGTTTATTTTGGAACAAAAATTTGATGTATAATAAGATCAAAAAAAATTATATATATATTTATTATAAACAAATAATGATTTTAATTGTGTAATCGATCATAATCTTTGAAAAATGATAATAACAATTAATTTGTTTTAATTATTAATTTTTTTTTTTATACATTTCTTGCTTGAGTACTTGCTTTTTCTCTTTAGCAGTTTTTATTTTTTTTTTCGGGTTCATTTTCCTAAATAGGAAATTGAAGAAGCTGGGTTTCAGATTTGTATTAGGGATGTTGAGTTTTTTTTTTTTATTTTTTTTTTGTAATAGCGGGTTCCAAAAATAGAATCCTATAGAAAAGGCTGAACATTCTACAACTTGAAATGCTGGGTGTTTTTTGTTTTAAATAATACAATTAACAGTTAAGCTTGGAGTATTATAAATATATTTTTTTTTTAAAAGTATCTAAAAATATGATCTGCTGAATTAAGCCATTGAATTGTATTATTTGAAACATGATCCAGGTTGAGCAAACTTTAATTTTTGTGCATCGATCAAAGATTATTTAAAAAAAGATAATTGTATATAAGAAGCTCATCAAATGTAAATTTAATTAATGTTCAAATTATTAATTTCTAAATTATAACTTTATATTTTTTAAAAGATGTTTATAATAGAAACCAAACAAATATAGGTTAATCTATTAAAACATATAACCACATTCAACAAATAGAATAAATATACACAAAAGAAATGAAATACACTCAAGTATCAGCTTCAATTTTATTAGCCTCCGCTATCTCCGGTGTTGTCTCCGCAGCCCCATCAAGAAGACAATTGGTAAACTCAGATGTTGTAAACAAGAAAGCTTCTGCTACTACTTCTGATTCTTCTGAAACTACTACTGCTGATAGTTCCGTTACCTCAAGTTATGTCGGGTGGGAATCTACTTCTGAAACTTCTGCCACTACTGCCGCTGGAATTTCAGTCACTAACAACGCCTTAGCTGCATCCACAACTGCTTCTTCCCAATCTACTGCTTCTGCTTCTAGTGATGCTACTTCTGCTACCACTTCTGATAGTCAATTCGCTGAAGATCCATTATCTACTGCTGTTGTCACTGCATCTGATGGATCCGTTTCTACAAGTTATGTATGGTGGATAGCTAGTTCTGAAACTTCTGCTACTAACTCTGGAGTTTCAGTCACTTCTGAAACTTTAGCCGCTTCTGAATCTTCATCTACTGCTACTGCTTCTACTAGTGGTTCTTCAGGTAGTGCTTCTGCTACAAGCACTACAAACTGGGATGAACCATTATACACTACTACTTTAACCTTAAGCAATGGACAAGTAACCACAGAAGCGATTTGGTGGACTGCTGATTCTTCTTCTTCATCTACTAGTGGCTCTGACTCTGAATCTACTGCTAGTGCTAGTGCCAGTGTCAGCACTGTTGCTCAAACATATACATCCGATGGTCAAACTTATACCACACAAACATTAAGCACAGTCACTAAGCAAAGCTCTTCTACTTCCTCTTCTGGAAGCAGTACTGCCACTGTCAATAGTGTCACCGTTGTTAACGGTACTACTTCTACAATAAGTAATGCTGCTAATGGTATGTACCAAGAATCTGGTATGTTTGTAGCTGTTGGTGCTGCTATTGTTGGTTTATTGTTATAGATATAGTTAAATAAATTTTACGGAAAATAAAAAATAAATAAATAAATTTAGTTTAGGTATAGATGTTATATATTAAACGTGTAATGTTAGAAAAAGAAAAAAAATTAATCGATATATAAAAGAAAGATTAAAATGAAATGTTGTTAATTTCTAATCTTTTTTTTTACTTTTTGTGAGTTAATTTTTTTAAGAAATAATTAATCTTTGAATCATTCTTTTCATGAGAACTTGCAGAACTTGCAGAACTTTCTACTGGTTCTATGCTAGAATCATTTTTTTTTTCACCAGCAGTTTCATTTATAGTAGAAACATCTGCATTTGATGAGTTGTCGCTATCACTGGTATCATCATCACTCTTCTTAGACATACCAACAGCATTCAATTCTTCCTCAGTCAATTCATCATAAGGAACCATACCTCTCTTGATAGCTTGTTCAGTAGTGAAAGCACCATAATAATCCTTGTCATCTGGAACAGATTGTTCAACAGGCCATATGATACACAAACCCCAGTACAAAAAGAAGGAGATTAAAGAGGAAGTGAAACAATTGAAATAAAAGTAATCAAGAATACCTCTTTGTGCTACAGACATGACAGCTGGTGGGTGGACTTGGTAGTAAATACCAGGCAAACCAGGAGCAGTGGCTACCATCCAAGCAAAAATTGCTCTCCAATTGACTCCTTTCCAAAAGTAGTAATCCCCATGAATGACAAAACTTTGTGTGACAGCATATTTCTGTCTTCTAACACAGAAGTTATCACAAATCATAATAGTCAAAATAGGAGTCATTATAACACCGAAAGAGGACATGACAGTTAAGAAAGTTGAAGAGGAATTATAAAAATTCCATGGTTGACAAGCAAAACTTAAAGCAGCACATGCTAAAGCACCTCTGTAAATGTTGATATATTTAGGGAAAATACCGGAAGCATCAAAACCGGCTGGAATACCAAATGCAGATACAGTGTAAGCCAGTTGGGATAAAGTCCAGCAGAAACCGCAAAAGAAGATACCGCATCTAGCTTTGGAAGTGTATGAATTGTTTAGGATTAATTCACAAACTTGGTATGGTTGCCAGACTTCTTCAGAAGAGACATTATAAATCTTCATAGCAGCAGAAGTTCCAACAACACCCATTACAGGAATAATATTGGAAGGAATTAATAAACCAAGCATGATACCAGCACCCATTGAATACTGGTTGGTACAGAATCTTGAGTAATCAGATTGATTTGTAATACCAGGAGATACAGATCCAAACCAGTAAGAAGCCATGTAGACAAACTGTCTAGCAAATTCACCTTTGTGAATAGTTTGAGTAGCACCAGAGAAACCTACACCAACACCACCAGCTTGGTGGGATAAGTAGGATACCAAACCAATAAAAGAAGCCATACAGAAGAAAGAAGAGCAAATTAACAAGTAGTTGATTTGGTAAGGTTTGATGAAAAATGCAAAGAGACAAAGTAAATGATAGATCAAGTAACCAATCAATTCCTTTGTAGTCATAGCGACATGGGAGGAAAGAGTATTCTCTAAATTCAAATATTGAGGCCAGATACATTCAATCATTAAATTGACACAATAACCACCCATGAAAGCCATGGATGCGTAATTGACAATGGACATCAAGATTCTGATTAAAATACCAAAACCGGATCCATAGATACCAAAGACAAATCTTTGAGATAGGGTGTAACCGACTTTATAGTTTAAACCCTGGTATGAGTTAGCAATAGTGAAAAGCAAAGAGATAACATCACCTAGGAAATAAGCTAAAATAATGTTACCATATGACATACCTATTGAGGAAGCAGCAGAAGCGGAGGTGTATGTACCAATATTGAAAGATAGCAACCCCCAGTAACAGAAGTTAGAAAAAAAACCCCATGTTTGATGAGATTTTGGGATAGGTAATAAATCTTTGTTTCTTAAAACAGAGTTAGAAGTTCTTTTAGATTCAGGAATTTCAAGTCTTTTGAGAAATGATGCTAGGATACTCATATTGTTAAATGCTTAGTTGATGATGGTTATATGTTTTTATTTCCAATGGTTTATGTTAATAAATTTTTTTAAATATAAAATAAGAAAAGAATTTATAACTTTAAAATTGATAGTTAATTTTACCTCATCGCAACGTCTCTGTATATAAAGGTTTTTTTCTTTTTTTTTGATCTGCTATTTTTTTTTTTTAAAAAATGAATAATTTCATCTTTTTTTTATAACAAAAATTATATATATTCATAGTTCCTTTTTTAATTGTTTGAAAATCAAACGGTATCCTACAATTTATTCATGTTTTCAAAGATTATCTTGACTTTTTTTTTTTTTTTAGTGTAAAGACGAGGCTTATCCTTTTTTTTTCCTGATTTTGGGCTATGAAGAGAGAGAGAGAAAAAAAAAAATAAGACCCGTTTTAAGATGTTGAATTAATTTTTTTTTTTAACTGATATGCAGAAAAAAAAAATAATGAAAGTGATTTCAAATATTATTCATTTTTTTTTTCTTCATATCAGTTAGAAAATTAAAATATATAAAAGTAATGTTTATTTATGTGATATTACTACTTATTTTTATTTCAATTTTATATTATATTATATTAATATGATAAGGATATAAAAATTTTATTGTGTATAGATTAAAATAAGAATTAAAGTTTTATATATTTCAATATGTATTATTTCCTTTTACTACTACTTTAGGAAAAGTGCAAATTGATAAAAGATAATATGAAATATTCTTTTAAGCCCGATATATTTATTACCCGGAATGTATTAACATATATCTTACCCGACTAGTTTTATATATATATATAAAAAATGTGGATGTGTGTGCATATATAAATATTTGTGTTTTTTTTTTTTTGGGTAAAGCTGAGGCAAAAAAAAAAGCATGAACGTCTTTTACTCCTAAAACAAAGTTCCCAAAACAATAATAAAAAAATCCACAAAAAAAAAAATACTTTCTCCCTCATGGCACTTCTAGCTTGAAAATAAATATT
>JAJMDL010000047.1:0-46880 GCA_030573575.1 Hanseniaspora sp. CRUB 1602 | reverse complement strand
AATAACAAAATAGGAATTATATGCTGATAGTATATATCATATCTTCTTTTCTATTTGTTTAAAAATAAAAATAAATACTTTTTTCTTTTCTATATAAGTCATAAATTTCTTTTACTTCAATACTTTGCTTTATTGTCAGTAAAAGTGAATACTAAAACTATAAGTAAAGATAAAATTAGAATTCAATAATATAGATTATTATTAATTTTAATAATAATAATAAATTTAAATAACATTCGTTTTTTTTTGCCTTTCTTTTTAATAAATAAAAAAAAAAAAAACAATATATCCAAGATTATTAATTTCAATAATAATAAAATTTTCACTGTTTTTGCTTTTATTCACATTTTATTTCGAAATAAATAATAATGGGTTTGATTTCAAATATTTTTGGACATAGTTCTTCCAGTTCATTAAACTCATCTGGAAGTTCCCATTCAAAACATAAAGATATCAACTTACCATCTCCTAATGGAAACAATGGAATTCAAAAGAGACATTCCACCAATACTATTCACCAAGTTAAACCAAAAACCACACAAATTCCTCCTCAATTATTGAAACAATCAAAACCTTTAACTCCACAAACCACCACTCCTGTTATTCAAATAACTTCTCATGATAATTCAACAAACACTGAAGAACCAGATGTTATAATGCAAGATGATGATGATGATGATGGGGATAATGTTGTTTTAAGAAATAATCAAAATAATACTCATGGAAATGGTGTTATCACTCAAGTGTCTCCAATTTCGACTTCCTCAGATGATTTTAATATAAAAGATTTAACTTCAAAACCAATGGAAAATATGATCAGTTCTGAAATGCCAGAGGCAATGTTAATACAAGAATATGCTGATTATGGTCCAGCTATTCCTAGAACAACAAAGATTCCATCTGATGTTGTCGTTTTAGAAACTTTTTCAGATGACCAATCCTTAACTTTGCAATGTGCTACTGATGAGAATATGAAATTAATGTTGAATAACACAAACTCTCAAAATGTTTTGTCTTTGACCTTAGATGAAATCCATGAACAACAACTTTCCATTCAACACCAACAAGAAACTTTTGGTGATGTTTTAGATTTGAGTGTTTTACAAAAAGATCAGGAATATAACCGTGTCTCCAAAAAATTACTACCACCTAAAGATATTGCTAGATTTGGCAACAAGAAATGTTTGGTCTTAGATTTAGATGAAACTTTAGTCCATTCCTCATTTAAATATGTTAAAGCAGCCGATTTTGTCATTCCTGTTGAAATTGATGGTATCGTTCATAATGTTTATGTTTTGAAAAGGCCTGGTTGTGATGAGTTTTTGAAAGAGGTGGCCAATTGGTATGAAGTTGTAATTTTTACTGCTTCTGTCGCTCGCTATGGTGACCCACTTTTAGATACTCTAGATGGTGTTTTAAATCCTAACCCTGTGGTTAAAGGAGGCTCTAGAGAGCCATACAATAATACAGGTTCAAGACATATTCACCAAAGATTATTCAGAGAAAGTTGTTACAATTATGAAGGTAATTATGTCAAAAACTTGTCCCAAATTGGGAGACCTTTAGAAGATACAATTATTCTAGATAATTCTCCAGCCAGTTATATCTTCCATCCACAGCATGCAGTTCCTATATCCTCCTGGTTCAGTGATGTTCATGACAATGAATTGGTGGATATTTTGCCTCTATTGAAAGATTTAAGTGGTGTTGTTGATGTAGGAAAAGTATTGGATGTTGGTCTATAGTGGTTAATTGATATAAATAAATAATAAAAATGTTTTAAGCAGGTCTTTAAAACTATAACGGTTTCAAGAAAGAAAGAAAGAAAGAAAGAAAGAAAGGGAAGTGATATTTTGTAATAAATAAAAAAGTTTGAATATAGTAAAAACATTTATGTACATTTTTACCATTTTGTTTAAAATAAACATTATATTATACTAATTAAATTAAAAACCTAATAATAGCAGATAATAAAAAAATATATGCAATTCTTTTTTCATTTTTTTTTCTATATATATATATGGTTCTTTCCGTAAACCTTTATTCATATATATAAATATATATACTTTATTCAAATACTTTTCTAACGATATGTTTTTCTCTCTCGTTTGAATATTGCTTATCTTTTTTATATTTATTTTCATTAGCTTCCCTTCTCTTCAAACTTTGAATCTCAATAGTCTTGATTTCTTGAGCTTTCTTAACAACACCAGGCAAATGTCTATGTCTTTTAATCTTTCTAATTTCAGGCATGAATTTGAATTTCTCCTTCAATTTTTCATCATACTCTAATTTATTCTTATACTTGGTGTTCTTAACATCAGATCTTTCCCAAGCTTTACCTCTCCAAACTCTAACATTACCATCATCAGAACCACTTAACAAGTACTTACTATCCATTGTGTATTTACATTGGAAAACATGTTGCATTCTCTTTGTATGGTAAACTTCTTTTGAATGACCATGATTCAAATCAAATATTCTTATAGTCTTATCATAGGAGGAGGATACAAGTTCTGTTCCCAATGGAGAAATGTCACAGTCCAAAACAGCAGCAACATGGTCTTTAAACACTTGAAGAGCCTTTGTCAAATTTCTCATGTCATAGTAGTACAAGTTGTGATCTTCACAAGCGACAGCAAAATTCATTGGTTCAATAGGGTTGAAACAGATGGAGTTTGTTCTCATTTGTTGAACCATCTTTTGGATAGGATTATTGGTTCTCAAATCATACAGAACAACAGAGTTGTCACTACCAGAAGAGCAAACAATATCTGTCTCTGAATGATTGAATCTTACATGTTGTACTGTATTGTTACCCCATGACAAATCAGAGATTGCTGTAGATCTAGTCATATCCCATAATTTCAAGGATTGACCACCTGTCACAAATTGATTAGATTTTTCTTTATGTGTGTCAATAGATTGGAAAGCATAGTCATCATGGAAAGTCTTGACTAAACCAACTTTATTCAATTTGTCACCTGTTTGATGTGTTTCTTGAGATGCTTGTTTTAATTCATTTGTCAAAGTACCTACATCCCATAACTTAATGGTTTTGTCATTACCAGAGGAAAGAAGCATTCCGTTTGTAGATTCACTCTTTTGAGTAAAAGACAAACCCGTACACATTCCATAATGACCTTTGAATTGAAGTACTTCCTCATCACCCATTTTTTGATTCAAATTCCAGAATTTGATTATACCATCCCCATCAGAGGATCCAATTTGATTTAAAATGTTGTAGTTCTTAGCTATTTGGTAAACACCATCAGTGTGACCTCTCCCCAACTGTTTGATAAAAGGTTTGGCAAATACTCTTTCCAGTTTTGTGGCTTGTAATGCCTTGACATATTCTCTGGATCTTTCTAATGGATGTAATTCCTTGTCCAGGTTTCTTGGAATGTATGATTCTTGTGTGGATTTAACAGGAACATATGTGTCACTTGATCTATTAATAGTTTTAATT
The DNA here is from genome assembly GCA_030573575.1 of Hanseniaspora sp. CRUB 1602. Lineage (NCBI taxonomy): Eukaryota > Fungi > Ascomycota > Saccharomycetes > Saccharomycodales > Saccharomycodaceae > Hanseniaspora > Hanseniaspora sp. CRUB 1602. The sequence continues at coordinate 43,411 of JAJMDL010000047.1, read as the reverse complement.
TTCATCTTTACTAGTGTTGCAGAATGATCAAATATGGGTTGAATGTTGGTCTTTATATGTTTTCTTTCTTTTCATTTAAATTATTGTTAGAAGTTAGAATAAGTTTTTTTTTTTTTTGAAATGAATTTGTTTTTTTTTTTTTTGTTTTTATTTGGTCAAGTTCAAATATCCGAAAAAGGAAATCAAAAAGAAGATAAAATACAAATTTAAAAAAAAGAAATTTTATCTTTTTATCAATTAAGAAATTTCAATTCCCCAAAAACAATACATATATATGTAAGTGTTTTAGTATGAAAGACATATATAATTAATATTGCTATTTATTTATTTTTATTTTTTAACACAAAATTTTGGATATTCTTTTTCCAATCACTTCAATAACATCCATACTCCAAAGAACATCTAAATGAGAATAGTTTTCTATGTAATAAATATTATAAAGTCTTTTATCTTCAAAATTTGTAAAATGATTACAAAGTCTATTTCCATCAACAAGTTTATCTAATTTTGGTATAAACAATGCAATCTTAGGGTATTCACCAAGTTCTTTAGGCTCATGTATATGCAAAGGTCTTTCTGTTTCAAACTGAATACTTTCTGTTTTAATTGGAAACCAAATTTTATTATCTGGGAAATACAAATTAGAAACTTTCCCATTTTTGAAAGAGACACCATCTTTTTTTTCACTTAACCACCAACGCATTAACTTAACTGATACATGTACAGGGGAAAATAAAAAATGCCTAGATCTTAAATTTTTATCCCATAATCTATCATTCCATTCAAATAAAAATTTAAACATCAAATATGATAAATCTGTAAAAATGGATTTATTTCCTAAAGTGATGGACAAATTTCTTATAAACATCATTAATGGAACAAATGACTCTGTTCCCATGACAAATTTATTGTTTATAACTTTTGCCAATATTTTCAAAACAATGTTATCGTATATCAATATACCAGGATAGACAGCAGGAGCTAAGGCTATAAAATTTTCTACTTTCCCTAAAAGAGAATGATCATAATCAGTATCCAATTTCTTATAGTTAATTAAAGATTGCAATGTCTGCATTGTACCTTGGGAATGACCAATCAATTCAATTTTTTCTTTGCCAGTCTTTTTAAGAACAAAATCGGTTAGACAAGGTAAATCATACTTACTCATTTCATTTAAATCCCAATCCCAAAGATCATCTTTAGCATGATTTGAATCGTGTCTTACACCTGGATTGAAACCACATCTGTTATTACCTAGCCAAACATCTCTGCCTAAACTTTGCTTAATATAATATGCTAGGGAATTCAATCCAGATGAGGCAAAGGATCCAGAACTTTGCAATAATCCATGAATAAACAACACAGGATTTTTACCATTAGAAGTTGAAGCTGAATTTTCCTCACCAATAGAACTAATACCATTTTGATGTGATTTATTTTTGATTTGATCAGAATCTACAATGTGCCAAAGATCCAATTCAAATCCATCTTTAGTAGTCAATCTATAATGCTCAACATCTAGTCCATATTGTTGGTAGTAATACTTCAAGTCAGCAACCAATTTATAAGTAGGTTCACTCATCTGTTTAGATCTTGAATCATCTCTGGCCATATATATACTATTATAAGGGTTTTCAGTCGAATTATTTAGATTGTCGGTTTGCAACTCTTTTCTTTGTCTTCTAACAGAAGAAGAGCTTCCAGAAGAAGTTAATCTTTCATCAACTGTATGGCCATTAAACCTAGGTCTAGTCTCGTCTTGTACTGGATTGGTTTCACTGTTTATAATCTCAATATTTTCATTGGGCAGTAGCTTTGTTGCATTTTCTCTATTACTGATATTTCCTGTCTTTTTCCATTTAAGTTTTGTTGTAAAGATATAATCAAATATACAACAAATAAATAATATAGTCAATAATGTAAGAGTACTAAAAAAAGAAGTTACTCTATAAAAATTTCGTCTCAAATGTAAATTAGACATGGCTAGTTGTGGATATAGATATGTGTGAGGAGAAATGAAGATCAATCGAAAGTAAAATATATTAATACAAAATAAAAAGAAAATAACAATAACAATAATACTATCTTTTACAATTAGATCTACTTAAACTTGTAATTGATCAATTGATATATCTTTTCTTCTTTTTTTTCTTTTTTGGGGGTTATATATATATATATTTATGTATTATATAAAAATAAACAAATTTAATATTTAAAAAAACAAGAATAAATTAAAAATAATAATTTTTTTTTTTTTAATATAATACACAAAAAAAAGATGAAGAAAAAAAAAGTAAAAAAAAAATTTTTTTATCGTATATAATATATAAGGTGCTTTGTAATTTATCAATATGATTTTTCTTCTTTTTTTTTTTTTGGTGCATATAAATTTCTTTATTTTATTTAAAATATATATATATATATATATTGTTCTATAAAAATATCTATCATATCTTTCATCTTTTTTGTTTACAAATTTTTTAAATATATTAGATTAATTAAAGTTTTAGGGTTTATAGCGAATAGTCAAAAACAAAATTTATTATATTTAAAAAATAATAAAAAATTATAATTGTAAACAATTAAAGAATAAATAATTCACGTGATATAAACAAACAATTAACAAAAAAAGTAAATTTTTTTTTTTACTTTTTTTTGCTTTTCTTAAATATCCATTTTTATTATGTATGCTTCTTCTCTTAGTACACTTGTAATTTGCTTTATTTATCTTACCATTCTAAATTAATCCAAGAATATATATATATAATTTTTTTTTTAACCAATTTCATTATTTAGTTTACATACATATCATGAGTAGTGGTTTAGCATTTGTAGAAACATCATTTGAGAATATTCATATGACTTATATAAAAAATAACATCGTAATAATTAGACAAAACGGTGTTTCTGATAACATATACAAAATTAAACTCTCTGATCAATTTGTTCCTTCAGACATACATAAAACCTACAATGATAATGATAGTGAAGAAGATGATGATGAATTAAATGATCCTTTGAGTAATTTTGATATTGTAAATATAATAAATACAAATCAATCTGATGAGGATAATATTTCTTTACAAATTTTATGCACTAGTATTTTAGAGACAATAAGATTTACTGATCCTCAACTTTCGTCTCTAATGATACAACTACCATCAAAATTATTTTCAAATATTGAAAATAAACATGATAGGCTTATGGAATTACTCTCTTATATTAATAAATTAGTTATATAATAAAAAAAATATAAAAAAAAAATCTTTTAAAATATAGAAATTCGTTTAAGCCTCAATCACAGACATATCCAATACTTGAACTATATTTTTTTCTTCTTCATTAGTTACCAGCTTCAATACTTCTCTATAAGCAGTAGGATCTATAAGGCCAGTAACCTCTATAACGTCATTAACTCCTTGCTCAATCTTTTTATTTATAAACAATAAAGAGAGTCTATCCAAGTCTACAATTTCTCTATTTGCGATCACAACTTTGATTAACATCTTACAACGCTTAATAGGAATAATTTGTTTTTCTATCAATAGTTTAATAGCATTCAATGACTGGATTTTGACTGGTTGAGATAGGTTCACTTTAAAATTCAAAATAGTCAATGCTTTATAGATTATACTTGGTGGATATCTCTTCTTGTTTTTGGGGTTGATTGTTTTGTTGGATACTAATTGAAGAATTTCATTATTCAAATTCTTCAATTTATGTTCTCTTTCTAGATTTGTAAGATTGATTTCACCTTTAGCCAATATTTCTCTAATTATTTTTTCCTTGTTTATATTGTTTCCTTGAATGTATTGGGGAAAACATTCTTTCAAAGTTGAATTAGATGCTGCAACACCTTTATTGACATTATGAAAAATTTCATTAATCTGTAAAATCTCATCTAAATCATTTTCAATACCATTTTTATAATCTTGAATCTTGTTTCTATAACAAGCAATTTCAAATTGTTGTTTTTTCCCTTTAACAGGTGTCACTTTCAGTTTAACAATAGAAACATTTGTAAGTTTAATTTGTGTATTAGGTTGATTAATAACAGCCATTATAAATAATTAAGATATATATATTAATAATAAAAAATATAATGCTTTTTTGGTTGTTTAATTTTAAGAATTATTATTATTTAGTCTAAATAAAGTTTCTTTTTTTTAGTTAAATTGTCATCATCATGTAAGTTATATTCTCAGATTGTTTTTTCTTTCTTTTTCCCACAAAATTTCAAAAAAAACAAAACGTGACCGCTTTTAAAAAAGGAAACACTTATGTACAGGTCATGCTTTTTTTTTTTCAAAAATTTCAAAAAAAATAAATAAAGCGGATTTACTGACATGTGAATATGTTTTTTTTTTTTTTTCTAGAAATTTTTTTTTCAAATTTTTAAAAAAAAAAAAAAAAAATTCAACACGAAAATAAAGTTTTGTACAATACAATACAATACAAAAAAAATATATATATAAAAAAAATTGGGTGAAAAAAAGATGTGACGTGTCAATCAGAAAAAAAAATTAACAGCAAACATATAAAAATAAAAAAATTGAGTGTGATGGATTTGAAAAAAAAAACACACACACTTAAATTAATATCACAGGAGATCATATATATTTAACAAAAAATCTTTAAAATTTATCTACTCTTTTATATAATTGAATAATAATTTAACATAAATGAAAAAGAATTTTTAAAACCAATCAACAAGTTTTATAATTAGTGATAAATAATATCTTTTTTTTTTTTTAAATTCTTATTCTCTTTAAAACAAAAAAATTACAATGTTGCTTTTTAATAAAAACAATAACAAGGTATTCTCTTGTTTATTATATGTTTTATGTTTGTTGGCCATTCCAACTTACTTGCAAAAGTTTAATAGATCATCTTCTATTGTCTCTGCACAAGAATCTAACTCATATGGTACCGTTATTGGTATTGATTTAGGTACTACTTACTCCTGTGTTGCTGTTATGAAGAATGGTAAGACAGAAATTTTAGCTAATGAACAAGGTAACAGAATCACTCCTTCTTATGTTGCTTTCACCTCTGATGAAAGATTAATTGGTGATGCTGCTAAGAATCAAGCTGCTTCTAACCCAGAAAACACTGTCTTTGATATCAAGAGATTAATTGGTTTGAAATATAATGACAAAACCGTTCAAAAGGATATCAAACATATGCCATATAACATCATTGAAAAGGATGGTAAGCCAGTTGTTGAAGTTAACTTACATAACAGTGAAGAGAAAAAAATTTTCACTCCAGAAGAAATCTCCGGTATGATATTGTCAAAGATGAAACAAATCGCTGAAGATTATTTAGGTGAAAAAGTTACCAATGCTGTCGTTACTGTACCAGCTTATTTCAATGATGCTCAAAGACAAGCCACTAAGGATGCTGGTACTATTGCTGGTTTAAACGTTTTAAGAATCGTTAATGAACCAACTGCCGCTGCTATTGCCTATGGTTTAGACAAGACTGAAGATGAACACCAAATTATTGTTTATGATTTAGGTGGTGGTACTTTTGATGTTTCCCTTTTGACTATTGAAAACGGTGTCTTTGAAGTCCAAGCTACTGCCGGTGATACCCATTTAGGTGGTGAAGATTTTGATTTCAAGATTGTTAGACACTTGATGAAGATCTTTAAGAAGAAACATGAAATTGATTTATCCAAGAATGATAGAGCCATTGCCAAATTGAAAAGGGAAGTTGAAAAGGCTAAGAGAACTTTATCTTCTCAAATGTCCACAAAGATTGAAATTGACTCTTTAGTTGATGGTATTGATTTCTCTGAAACTTTGACAAGAGCTAAATTTGAAGAATTAAACATGGACTTATTCAAAAAGACTTTGAAACCAGTCGAACAAGTTTTGAAAGATGCTGGTTTAGAAAAAGCTGATATTGATGATATTGTTTTAGTTGGTGGTTCTACAAGAATTCCTAAAGTTCAACAATTACTAGAAACTTACTTCAATGGTAAGAAGGTCTCTAAGGGTATTAATCCAGATGAAGCCGTTGCCTTTGGTGCTGCTGTTCAAGGAGGTATCTTAACTGGTGAAAAGGGTGTTGAAGATATTGTTTTGTTAGATGTTAACCCATTAACTTTAGGTATTGAAACCACTGGTGGTGTCATGACCACTTTGATTAAGAGAAACTCTGCTATTCCAACTAAGAAATCTCAAATTTTCTCTACTGCTGTTGACAACCAACCAACCGTCTCCATCAAGGTTTATGAAGGTGAAAGATCTTTAGTCAAACATAACAACTTGTTAGGTACTTTTGACTTGACTGGTATCCCACCAGCTCCAAGAGGTACTCCACAAATCGAAGTCACTTTTGTTTTAGATGCCAATGGTATCTTGACTGTCTCTGCCACTGATAAGGGTACAGGTAAGTCTGAATCTATTACTATCAAGAATGAAAAGGGTAGATTATCTCAAGATGATATTGATAGAATGGTTGAAGAAGCTGAAAAGTTCGCCAAGGAAGATGAGGAAATTAGAAACAAGATTGAAAATAGAAATAAATTAGAAAACTATGCCCATAACTTGAAGAACCAAATTGAAACTGATTTAGCTGATAAATTAGACCAAGAAGATATTGAAACTTTACAAGATGCCATTGCTGATATTTTGGAATGGGTTGAAGATAACTCTGAAGATGCTTCTGCTGAAGAATTTGAAGCAAAATTCGATGAGTTATCCAAGATTGCATTCCCAATAACTTCTAAATTATACCAACAAGCTGGTGATGCTTCTGGTGCTGACTATGATGATGATGATGAAGACGATGAAGATGATGATGACTACTTTGATGAATTATAATCAATGTCTAGAGTAGAAAAAAAAAATTAAAATAAAAAGAAAATTTATTATTATTATTAAACATCTCAGCATTTGATCATTATATAGAAAATAAGTATTATATAGAAATTTAATTTTATTCATATTGAATTTAATAATAAAAGTATATGGTAGATATAAATTTGTGATTGATTTTTTTATTTACAATACTGCTTTATTAAACAGTCACATGATATTTCAGCATTTCTTTTTTTTTATTTCTTAGTATTACTTTTTCTTCTGCTTTGTCCTAAAAGGGAAATATAGTATATGAAAAAAAAAAAAAAAAGAAGCTTTTGATTTTTAAAAAAAAATAAAAATTAAAATATATATTCACTATTAATATCTTTGATAAGTATTATCATAATAAAAGAACCAACAAAGATAATCCAAATCATATATATATATATATATATATAACTTTTCATTAATATTTTCTTTTTTAATATTTAAATAATTATAAAAAAATGGCTAAAAAATTGAGAAAAAGCACTAAAGAAAGAAAAGAAAGCAAACAAACTGAACTTGAACAAATTGAAGCTTTAAACACAAGAGTAGAAGAATGGGATATCAAACCTAATTCATCTATGACTTTACAGGCCAAAAACTTTAGAGATTTACCATTATCTTCAAATATAATCAAAGGTTTATCAGATAATGGGTTTACTAAAATGACAGCAATTCAACAACACTCCATTCCAGTATCTCTACAAAATTGGGACATCATGGCATCTGCTCAAACAGGATCTGGTAAAACATTAGCATTCTTGATTCCAATTTTAGAAAAACTTTATAAATTGCAATGGTCTGAATATGATGGACTAGGTGCTTTAGTGATCTCACCTACAAGAGAATTAGCCATGCAAACATATGAAGTACTGTTGAAGATTGGTAAAAAATATAATCTTGCTGCCGGTTTAGTCATTGGTGGTAAAGATTTGAAGTTTGAAGTTGAAAGAATTTATAAAATGAACATTTTAGTTTGTACTCCTGGTAGACTTTTACAACATATGGATCAATCTGCCGGATTTGATGTTTCTAATCTACAAATGCTAGTTTTAGATGAAGCTGATAGATGTTTGGATATGGGTTTCAAAAAAACCTTAGATGCCATTATATCTAATTTACCAAGTGAAAGACAAACTTTATTGTTTTCTGCTACCCAGTCTCAGTCTTTAGAGTCTTTAGCAAGATTATCATTAACAAATTATAAGACTGTTGAAGATCCAACATTAAGAAATATTGTATCTTCTATAAAAGATAAAGATAATAAAACAACAACTCCTGCAACTCTACAGCAATCATATGTTACTGTAACATTACCAAAGAAATTAGACATGCTTTACTCATTCATGAAGACCCATTTGAAGACAAAAATGATTGTGTTTATGTCTTCTTCTAAACAAGTTCATTTTGTTTATGAAACTTTAAGAAAATTGCAACCTGGTATTTCATTATTGCACTTACATGGTAGACAAAAACAAACATATAGAACAGATGTATTGGATAAATTCAGTAAATCTCAGCATGCTATTCTGTTTGCTACTGATGTTGTTGCCAGAGGTATTGATTTTCCAGCAGTAGATTGGGTTATACAAGTTGATTGTCCTGAAGATGTCGATACTTATATTCATAGAGCAGGTAGATCTGCTAGAAATGGAAAAAACGGTAAGAACTTGTTGATTTTGTCTCCAAGTGAAGAGGAAGGAATGTTGAAAAGATTATCCAATAGAAATATAGAGCCAAAGAAATTAAATATTAAAGAATCCAAAATGAGATCCATCACAAACAATTTACAATCATTGCTTTTCCAAGATCCAGAATTAAAATATTTGGCTCAAAAAGCTTTTATCTCATATGTTAAATCTATTTACATTCAAAAGGATAAGGAAGTTTTCAAGTTTGAGGAATTGCCAAGTGAAGAATTTGCCCAATCTCTTGGATTACCCGGTGCTCCAAAGATTAAATTTAAAGGTATGAAATCATTTGAAAAAGCCAAAGAATTGAAAAATACATCTAGACAACTATTGCTACTAAAAAATGCAGATGAAAATGGTGATATTTTAATTAAAAAAGATAAACAAGTAAAGACTAAAATTGATAAAATGTTTGAAAGAAAAAATCAAACTGTTTTAAGTGAACATTATTTGAATTTAACACAACCTGTTTCTAAGAAAGCTGATGTTGATGCAGAGGATGAAGAAGAAGAAGACGACTTTATGACCGTTAAACGTAAAGATCATGAACTAGTAGAAGAAGATCTTCCTGAACTTCTAATCCCAACATCTAAAAGAGCACAAAAGAAAGCTTTGTCCAAAAAACAAATTCTTTTGAATCAAGGTACTTCCAAAAAAGTTATTTTTGATGATGAAGGTAATGCTAAACCAGCTTATCAAGTTTTAGGTGAAGAAGAATTTGCTAAAGATGGTGATTTGGAAACACAATTGGAAAAATTCATAAACAAAGAAAATGAAAATATGAAACTTGCTGATGTTGATGATAAACAACTTGTTAAAGCCAAGAAACTTGAAAAGAAGAGAAAAAGACAAGAAAAAGAAAGAATGGAAACAGAAGGCCATTATTATTCTAAAGAAGAAGATGAAGAAGAAGATGAAGATGAGATCAGATATGTTGCTGGTACTGGTGATTTAGATGAAGATATGATCTCTGAAGATGAATCAGAAAAGAGACCAAGAAAGAAAGTTAAATATTCTAGAACAGATGTCTCTGATTCTGAAAATGTTTCTGAAAATGTTTCTGAAAATAATGTTATCCAATTGGAAAACCCAGAGACTTTAGAAGATTTAGAATCTTTAACTGCCAAATTATTACAAGGCTAATTAATATGATATAGTTTTTTTTAGGTTTTATATAATTTTATTTTTATTTTTTAGTTTCTTGGTTTACATTAATATATATATATATGTATATATGCAAAAGCATTTTTTATTAACATTTTTTCAAAATTAATCATCTTGATCCCAGTTACCAGCTTTAGGACCCTTTGGTACAGCTGGACCACCAGCTCTTTTGGCCATAATGATTTGATCAACTGAAAGGACTGTTGTTGCAGCATCTGTGGCAACATTAACAGCAAATTTTTTTGCAGCTAGTAAATCAAATATACCTTCTTCTTTAATATTCTTGACACCATCTTCTTCAACCCCATCTACATCGATACCATAGAAAACACCATCAGATTGATTATTATTATGTGCTGCATATAAGTTCGGTAACACTTCATTACAATTTAGACCTGCTGTCTCAGCTAATATTCTTGGAATAACTTCAAAGGCTTTGGCAAATTGTTTAATAGACAATTGCAATAACCCTGGAGTCTTTTCTCCATATTTGGTAATTCTTGAAACTAATTCTATTTCTGTAGAACCGGCACCTGGCAAGATTTTAGTACCCCCTTCCTTCATCAAACCTTTAACACCAGAAATACCATCATTCAAACATCTTTCAACATCATCTAAATTATTCTTTGTAGCACCTCTCAAAACAATTGTAGCACATTGAGTTCTTTCAGAAGATTCTTGCTGGAAAACAGTAACGACATTTGATCCAATATCTGATAATTTAACAGTTTCAATAAAACCAACTTCTTCAGCAGTAGGTTTACCTAATCTAGCTAAAGGAGTAGCTCCACAAACTTTACACAATCTTCTTAACTCAAACTTAGAACCTACTTTCATGACAACTAAATTATATCTGTTCAAATAGTGCAAAGCTAAATCACTTACAGTAGCACCACATATAACAACTTTAACACCAGAATCAGCAATTTCTTTAACCATTTCATCTAATTGGTCTTCCTCACCTTTACTGAAATCAAGCATTTCTTTAGCATTGTGTAATAATACAGTTCCTTTTGTTTCAGTAGTGGCAATATCCACTGGACAATTAAAAACTACTACTTTAGCCATATCAACTTGCTTTATATGAGAGATAGGTTCCATTGGGAATAACATACCTTTAACTACTTCACTATCTCTTAAAGAACCACCCATTATTTTAACAATTCTTATACTATCAACATTGAATGGGACTTGAATATCTTCCGTTAACAAACGTTCGTCTGATGGTGTTGGTAAAATATGTACAACAGCTTCACTAACTAATTGACTCAATTCTTCTTCAAAACCATATTTTTTGGAAGCTAAAATAGGTTTAATAATTTTTCTGATCATTTCTGGATCGAATTTTGAAGTAACAAACTTATTACCTTCACCTTCTTCAACTTCTTTAGAAATCAAGTCTAATTCTTTAAGGGTAAATTCTTTAGCCATGTTAAAACCTTGAATAATTTCTACTGGTTGTAAACCTAGAGTTAAAAGTTTTTCACAACAATTTAAAAATTCACCTGCTAAAACCATAACAAAGTTAGAATAATCACCCATTTCTTGATTTTGTTGCTGAGTAGCCATAACTAAAATTTTTACAGCTGGATGAATAACATCTAATTCTCTTAACATTGTAGCTGCATCATTAGTTATGATTGTCTTACCTAAACTGTTGACAATAATTTTGTTTCTACCATATGGTCCATATGATGTAACACATAGTTTATGAAGCTCTTTAATAGCTTCAATAGATCTGTAAATTTGGCCATCTAATGAATTAGAGTAAGAATTGTAACCTTGTTTAAATAAGCCAGCATTTGGATTTCCAGGTAATTTCATAGACATCTTAAAATAATATTGATTTTAATAATAAATATGTAAGTTTCTACTTGGTTTTCTTTTTAAACGTATTTTTATTATTTTATTATATATATAATAAATCAAAGATGAACTTTGCCACTTAAGAGTTTTTTTTTTCACCAAAAAAGAGAAGAGGAAAATTTTTTTTTTTTGAAATTTTTTTTGACTGCAAATATATATACTGCACGTGATAAATTGATAAATGTTTTTCATCTTTTAACAATAATTAATAGTTTTTATTAAAAAAAGTAAAAAAAAAAGTATTTCTTTAAAACAGCAAGTACCAACAAAAAATTATTCTAAAAGGCATAAATTAATAGATACTTTATTATTGCCATTATATTTTGTTTAAAAAGAGTCTCAAGCACAAATATTAGTACATTAAATTGAATTTTTAAAAAAAAACAATACTTGCTGTAAAACAACTTCATTATAGATTAAAATGATAAAACATAAAATCAAAAATTTAACCAATGTAATAATTTTAAAAGCTTTGGTAGCTCAGTTGGAAGAGCGTTAGTCTCATAATTACTTGTTAATTCGGGTTATCTAAAGGTCGAGAGTTCGAACCTCCCCCAGAGCATTTAATTTTATTACTTTTTGATTTTTTTATATTTGATTTTCACATATTTTTTTTTTTAAATAAAAAATATATAATCAAAATGAACACATAAAAAAAAAAACACATATATATAAGGGAAATTAATAATAAAGTAATCAACAAAGAAAAAACCATTGTTCTTTGCATTACCTTCTCTAAATAGTACTGCTATTTTTTTTAAAGTATTTTTTTTTTATAAATATAAAAAATTAGCTATGATTGAAAATTCATTGGACTCACTTGAGTATAATCCTTTAGCAGATATAAAGGAATTACTTTTGAATCAAGAAAGCAAACAAGATTTTTCTCTTGAAGAAGTTATAAATACAACAAAGCTTTATAAAACATATTTACACAAAAAGCTTCAAGAAGCTAAACAAATTGAAACAGAAAATGTAATAAAAATATCAAATGAAGATTTGAAAACTAATTTTAAAGATTTATCTATAAGTATTGACAAATTTCATTCTGAAAATAAATCCCTAATGAGAAATCTGAGAGATATTCAAACATCAAAAAACAATTTAACAACTACAATAAAGTATTATAATGCTTTGGAAACAGTTAGAAAAGAGTATGGTTATATAAATAAATTTTTGAAAATTGAAAATTATATTGAAATCTTACCAGTTTTCAAAGAATATTCAAAAAACTTAGAACATTTGATTACTGAGTATGGAAATGTTGTTGATTTTAAAGAAATAAATAAGTTTAAAGAAGTTTATGATAATTTAGAATTACAAAGTAAGAAATTTATCAAACAATTATTTCAAGCACAACAATATCCAACCAATCAAGAAACAAACAATGATGAGGTTGAAAATGATAGTAATATTATTGATATTTCTAAAACTCAATTTCAATCCTTATTGAAAATCATTAATTTATTCCAAGATAAAACTATTTTGAAAAGTATTGACAATTGGATTATTGATAGTAATTTATTATTTGAATTTAAACAAATATTCAATGTAAATGATGAAGTTGAAGTTACAAGTTTAGAGAATTTAGATAGAAGATTTATTTTTTTCAAAAAAATATTATCCGACTTTATGATAAAATATGAAGATAATGAAAATAGCTGGTTTCCTAGTGAATCTAAATTATCTTTGAAATTAACTGAAACATTTTGCAAATTGACTGCTGAAGATTTAGAAATCATTTTAAAGCGAGAATTTGAAAATAACAACAGTGCAATTACTGAAGAGACTAGTGGTACCAGCAATAATAGTGATTTATTCATGGTTTCTTTAGAAAAATGTTTAGAATTTGAGAAATATGTCAAACTGAAATTTAAGAATCAATTAGTTACTGATTGTATAAGTTCTAGATTTAAGCCTTATATTTCCATTTGGATAAATAAACAAGAAGATGTTATTAAAAAAAAAATAAGCCAATATTTGGCAGACCCTAAATTATCATCAGATGGATCTAAAGACATGATAATTCCATCTTCAATGGATTTATTCAGAACGTATAAAAACATTTTAAATGAATCACTACAATTAATAAAATCAAGTAAAAATGATTCATCTAGTACTTCTAATGAATACAATAATGATAGAGCTTTCAAAAAATTGGCTAAGATATATCATAATGGTATAAACTCATATCAAAAGCAAATTATTGATCCTTTAATTATTAAAAATTATAAAGAAACTATTTTAAACACAAAAATACAAGAAATTATTGACTATACTGTATTAGTTATTAACACATGTGACTATTTAGTTACAACTTTAGAGGACTTATCTTTAAAACTACAAGATTATTGTCAAGAAGAAAAATACAAAAACAGAATTGATGATTTATTGTCATCAAATAAACAAGCTTTGATGAAACTAATTAATTACAATATTTCTACAGTTTTGATGAATGAAATTATTAGTAAAGAGTTAGAGTTTGTATTCAAAGAGTTCCAGCATGTCAATTGGAGCAATACTGCTAGCAATGTAACTACAAGCAGATATGCTTTATCTTTAAATAAAATATTAACCAATGAAAAATCTTGCTCATTAATAAAGATTACTAGTTTGTTTTATAAAGAAATTTATATTTACAACTTATTTGATAAACTAGTAAATCATATTATTAAAAACTTCCTTGATTCAATGGTAAAAATGTTAACCACTAAAACAACTACAACTAGTAGTGGCAATAATAATAATAATGCCATTTTTAAACTTTGGTCAATAGATTTTTCGGAAATAATAGATTCATTACAAAAATATCCAGCTAATCATATAACAAACATTTCTGCTACAACCAATGGTATGAAACGTTGTTCAGAAACAACTTTGAAGGAACTAAACAATAGATTGGGTAACTTTGTAAATTTGTTGAATACAGATTTGGATGAGTATACTGATAAATTTATTGAATTAACTTTTAATTGTGATAATAGTATAATATGGTTATATTTGTTGAAATTAAAAGGACTTCAAAATTTTAATGAAATAATAGATTTATGGAAAAATCAAGCAGTTGGTAAAAACTTAAAATCTAATTCCAATCAATGGTTTATATTCACAATGACTAAATTTTTACAAGATGGGTTTATAGAATATAATAACAAGTTATATGTAGAAAGTATTGGTCCAAATAACACTACTGATCCATGGAAAAAGTTTTTAAAAGAGATTATTCAAGTTGTTGAATTTAAAAAAACAATTTCACAACAACAAAGAGTAGTATCTCCTTCTACAAATAGCATACAACAACAGCAACAACAGGGTATTCAACAGAAAATAGGTATGCTTTGGAACAGTATGTAATTTATATATATATGTACACATTTTTTTCTTTTTTTTTAAAAAATAAATTTTACATTTTGTGATAATCAATATTTATTAAGCATATTTAATAATTAGTTATTAATTAAATTTTTTTTTGCATGCTAAAGCCGACATACTTGATTGTTTTTTTTTTTTAAATTTTTAAATAAGAAATTTAAACACAAATACAGATCTTAGTTATAAAAAAAAAAACATAATCAATTTTATCAAATATTTCATTTTCAAATAAACCATCATCAATAACTACATAAAAATAAAATTAAATTACTATTTAACAAAAAAAATGCATGGTGTAAAGAGAGTTAATCTTACTGAGGAACTTCGATTAGAAAAAGAAAAGAAAGATAAAATTAAACTTGAGAAATTTAAATTCTTGTCAACTACAATAAACACTCTTTCAATTAAAGATAAAGATGAAAAAGAACGTAAAGAATTGTTGAAAAACTTAGATGCTCAACTAATGATTAATTCTGACTTGACAACTTCTTATAATCTAAGAAGAGATACTATTTTAAAATTAAACTTTAAAGTTGAAGATTGGGAAAAGGAACTTAATTACACAACTATGTTATTAACCAAATCACCAAAAAGTTACCCTTTATGGCAACATAGATGTTGGATTTTATCTCAATTGGATTCTAAATCATACTATGAAAAGGAGTTGAAGTTAACTTTTAAATTGTTATCATTGGACAAAAGAAACTTTCATGGCTGGTCCTACAGAAGAGATATATTAGATGTTCTTTATTTAAAATTAGCTTCAAATGAAGTTCATGATTTATATGCTAAAGAATGGGAATTTTTGACAGAGATGATCAATTCTGATATATCAAATTATTCTGCATGGCATCAGAGAAGAACTTTGTTGCTTTATTACATTGATTCTAAAGACGGCAAAACACCTAGCACAGAATATACATCTATCAAAGAATTGTTGGAGAATGAAGTTGAATACATTTACCAAGCTATTTTTACTGATGCTGAAGATCAGTCTGTTTGGAATTATATGAAATGGTTTATAACTGATTCAAAAGTCCGTTCAATTTTTACTGATAAGGAGAGTAAACAAATTTTAGAGAAATACATTGAAGCAATGCATGAGATCAATGAAGATGAATTTGATTTTGATGGAAAATGGAACAAATGGTGCTCTCTTTTGCTAATATACATTAAAGATAATATATCCACTGATAGAGATGATATTGATAAGAAAGCATTACTTGAAAGTTTGATAGAAAGTGATCCATTAAGAAAAAATAGATATAAAGAAATGCTACAACAAAAACCAAAAAAATAACTAGATGACTTAACTATGGTTTATTTCAAAGAAGAAGAAATATATTATTATTAAATTATTTATTAAAGTTTTTGTTATATAAAATATTGTTGTTTTTATTATATATGTATTTTTTTTTTCAATCTTTTGTTAATTGTTTTATGCAAGATTGTTATTTGAAATAGTGTCTAGTTTCATACTAGGAGAAATTTGCTTTTCTAGTGATTCATTGTTACTACTATCATATTTAAATTCAGAAGAAATGTTGGTTATTAAAACAGGTTCCATTGAAGATTTGTCTCCTTCTTCTTCTTCTTGATCATAATAACTTGAATCATTTTTACCAACAAATATCATATCAATTTGTTTGCTTGTTAAACCTCTAGTTTCTGGAACAAAGAAATATGTAAAGAAAATAGCAGCTCCTAAACATGCAACAAATACATAACCATATTTATAACCTATTTTTGCTGTAATTGTAGGAGTCAATAAAGTAATAAAAAAATTTGTCAGCCAGTTACAATTAGTAGCAATTCCCATGGATAAAGACTTGGTTCTGATAGGATATAATTCAGAGACAAGAACAAAAGTGATTGGTCCTAGAGAAATAGCAAAGAAAATGATAAACAAACATGTAAATGCAATCATACAACCACCAACAGATTTGGACATTGAACCATCACTTTGAGTTAAAGCAAAAGAACCTAATGAAGAGTAAATAACCATTGCAATGAAACCACCTATGCAACCCCATAAGAAAATGGTTTTTCTTCCTGCTTTCCCAACAAAGTAAACACCAATAATGGTACCAAAGAAATTGACCAAAGAGAAAATAAGTGAAGTTACATAGGAATCATTTAAACCAACAGAAGTGAAAAGAATAGATCCATAATAGAAAAAGTAGTTAATACCAGAAGCTTGTTGAAAAAACATTAACAAACAACCAAGCAATAATCTAAAACCTAATCTTGGTTTACCAGTGAAACATTCAGTCCATCTGATTTTAGATTCATTTTTGTTTTCTTTTTGCATTAACAATCTTTCCTCTTTTTGTTTGTAATAGGATTGTGATTCTGGAACAAATATTAAGCCAACAATAACAAGTAAACCCCAGATCATACCAAATCCGATTGGAATTCTCCACTGGTTGTTATTGAAGTTGTCATTTAAGGGATAAGCTCTACTAGTGATTAGTGTTACAATGTTACCATAAATAATACCAATAACAACACAGAATTGATAAAATACAACAACAGTACCTCTATGCTTGACATCAGTAATACTTTCAGTGATAAAACCTGGAGCAACTACAGCAGTGGTACCAACGGATAAACCTGAAATGAATCTACCAGCAATAATTTGTCCATAATGGTTGCTTGGGATCAATTGAATCATACCACCCAGTAAAAAAATACAAACTGCTAGCCAAATAGTAAATTTTCTACCTTTATAGTCACTTATTTTAGAAAGAAGAACACCACCAATTGCACAACCAATGTTGAAAATAGAAACTATAATACCATTAATCCATGTATTGTTAACTTTAAAATTTGCTTTAAAAGAAGGAAACTGATATGTTGGGGCTATACCCATATCTTGTCCAAAAGTACATCCAACTGTGGCTATAAGTAGACAATTTATGAATTCTCTTTTTGTGGATAATCTTGATGTCGTTTTAGTTATAGAATCTGTAGACATCTTTTTTTTTTAAACGGTTTCTTTTATATAAAAATATATATAATTGTATAAGAAAAAAATAGATGAAATAAAAGATATTACAAATTAATTCTTGGTTTTTTTTATAATTTAAAAAAGAGATATATAAATATATAAAAGAGAAACTATTTCTATTTTTAATTAAACAATCATGTATTTTTATAATAATAATAATAAAAATTAAATGTTTAAAAAAAAATATATAAATTAAAGTGATTACAAAAACAAAAAAAATATATAAATTCCTAAATTAATGATTTTATTTTCTTCTAAAGCTCATCGGCTCTTTAGCTGCAACAAAAAAAGAGAGAAAAAATAAAAAAAAGAAACGAAACGAAAATTTTCACGTTTTGTGCCTAAAGTGAATAAATTGTTTTATTTTACAAAAATTTCGCTTACACTAGCCAAACGAAGAAAAAAAAACGTGCGTTTCTGTGTATGGAACATCCGAAGAAAAAGTATTAACAAATATATATAAAAATAACGGTAATGGATACACGGAACTTCAGGTTACATACTGTCTAAACAAATCATTTATTTTAATCAATACAAAATATCATTAATAATAATAATATTTATATAATATACATTTTTTTTTGGTTCCACAAAAAATCTAAAGACTTAATTAAAATAGTTATTAAACCCTTGACAGTTAATATTCCCATCTTCCTGCAAAATCACCGTTGAAAGCTTGACCAGCCCATGAGATCAATTGATCCATTACTAAATCATATGCACCATGGTAACTTATAGAATGATCAGAGTCTGGGAAAACTTTAACATCAAAATTCTTAGCCTTGCTAACAATAGCTTGATCTATAAAGTTAGCTGCATTTTGGAAATGCACATTATCATCACCTAAACCATGCATCAATAAAACTCTTTGTGCTTTGAAAATGTTTTCAGCATTGTTTATAGATGAACTATTATACCCATCAGCATTATTCTTTGGCAAAGACATGTATCTTTCAGTATACACAGAATCATATAATAACCAGTTAGTAACAGGGGCTACAGAGATGGCATACTTGAATGTTTCACCTTGATCCTTTTGTACAGTAAACAGAGACATAAAACCACCATAAGACCAACCATATATTAAAGTCTTTTCAGCATTGACATATGGTTTTGCAGCATAGTGTTTAGCAACTTTAATAAAATCATCAGACTCATGTTGACCAAGATTGTCTCTAACTAATGATCTATGTTTTTTACCTAAAAATCCTGTTCCCCTTGTATCAACACAGACAAAGATAGCATTCAATTGGGAAGCAATTACTTGGTTCAAACCAATAGAGAAAACCTTGTTGACTTGTTGAGAGTTTGGTCCATTGTAACCAAAGAAAAAAACTGGGTAGTGATCTTTCAAATTTGGGTTAAAGTTGTTTGGCAAGATTTCAAATGAATTCAAAATGATATCATCACCATTAGAATCTTGACCAATATTCAAAGATTGAAAATTTTTCTCTGGAATGTCATATAATGGTAAATTTTCTTTCAATTTTTTGTTTTCTTCTAAATAATATAAAGTCTTTGCTTTATTCTCATCCTTAAAATCAACAACTTTTTGATATGGAATCTTTGGTCCCATATAATTCAATAAAGCAAATCTGGAACCAGAAGAAAAACTTGCAGTGTAGTAACCATCTTTAGAAACATCAGTAACCTCATGAATTTTAAGTGGTTCATTTAACGAAACATAGTATAAATGTCTTTCAATCGAAGATTTTTTAGTACTTATAAACCAAACAATTCTTTTTTGCTTATCAAAGGAAGTGACACCATCAACGACTTCCCATTGACCAGAAGTTAATTGAATATAGTTGTCAGAGTGTAAATTAGGAAAATATACTAAATGATTAAAACCTGAAATTGGTATAACATCTAAATATCCATCAGTGTCACCATCCTTCTTAGATGGTGGAACGTGAGTAGTATAATGAGTCAATTCAATCCATTCCTCATCATCAAATTGCAATCTTTGTAAAACTTTTTCAGAACCATTAACATCCATCACAAAGACTTTCAAATATTTTGCAGTTCTATCAGTGATCTTGGCAATGAATTGATTATCACCTAAATAAACAATCTCATTTATCAATTGAGTCGGTTCATCCAATTTATAAGTGATTGTTTTTTCAGATTCCAAAGAAAAAACTTTAATATTAACAACTGGATTTGGTGTACCAGATTTAGGATACTTGATAGTTCTCAAATCTGGATATCTTGGAATTTGTTCACCAGCATCTTGTGGAACATAGTAATTAATACTATATTCATCCACTTCAGTTTCATCAATGTTCAAAAAAGTAATGTGTTTAGAGTTTGGAGACCACCAAACAGCTTTATCTGATTCTAAAATCTCTTCTTCATAAACCCAATCTGCTTTACCATTAAATATATTTTTTGAGCCTGTTTCAGTGACTCTTTGTAAAAATTCAGTTAAAATGTTGTATATGTATAAATCATTATTTGAAACATATCCAATTTTGTTAGAGTCTGGAGAGAAGGAAACCATAGTCAAATTTTTTCCTAACAAATGAATTTTTTGAGTAGACACATTTAAAATGTAGTAATCAGCATGGAATGAGTGTCTCCAAAGTCTCTTTGAATTAGTCCTTAAAAGGGCATATTTCAAGTCAGGAGAAGATTTAAAATCATCAACTTTCATCTCAGTTTTGTCATATTTGAAAGTCTTTCCCTGAAATAATAACTTTTCGTAGTTGCTTTCCAAGACTGATTTAATCAAGTATTTATCATCAATAAATGTTGAATATAAACCTTTATCTTCAGAAAGGTCTTCCCCATTAGAGCTTAACCATTGCAATGGCTTGTAAGTTGGTCTTAAATCACCAGATCTAACTGTATCGAAAGATATTTTTTTTAATCCATTAACTGGATTAACACTTTCATTAAAAGTTAATATTTTTTTTGGTTTACTGTTATCTGGAGAAGGATTTGTTAGTTTATTGATAACTGTGAATAATAAAGATAAACCGTATATTAATAATAACGCGTATAGTAAAACGTACTTCAATCTATGAAATTGGAAAACCACAGAATCTAAAATTTTCTTAGAAGTTGGTATTAATGTTGTTGTAGTATGCATATCACCTCCTTCAATATCTGAATTACCTGTTGGAATACTGTTATATCCTTCTTGATTACTTCTGTCTTGAGACATTTTAAATAATAAAAAAAGGAAAGTAATATAAATACGATTATATAATTTGGTTAATTAGATGTAATGGTGTTTTTTTAGTTTAAAGTTATATATATGTATGTATAATAACAGCAAATAGAATCTGGAATGGAAAAAGGGAGATTTTTTTAAATAAAAAGTTTTTTTTAATTTTTTAATTTTTTTTTTATGGCTCATAATTTTTTATTTCCTTAACCGTTTCTCTAATTTTTTGGCGTCTTTTTTTTTTTTCCTCTTTAAACTGGATTTTAAATAATTTTATAAAAAAAAAAAACACTGATTAAGGCCGATGTAAACAAAAAACACTAACATAATAATAATATTATCTTGTTATATATTTATAACAAGTCCGTAAATGGTGTATAATCGTAAAAATATAACCTCTACTTTTATTTCTTTATAAAAAAAAAAAAAAAAAATAATAATAAAATTTATATATCTAATTAATCTATTGTTCAAAATTGTTTCCGTCTAATCCAAATTCCAATTCTTTTTCTAAATCTAAAAATTCAGATATTACATTATTGTAATCCTGATGGAATTTTTCAGAGTTGTTATTTTCATTTGATAGAGATTTATGAGCAGGTAAATTGTCAGCTGAAATACCAATATTGCTATTATTATTGTTGCTATTATTATTACCACTATTTAAATTTTGCATGGATTGTTGTTGCTGTTGCTGCTGCGCCTCTTCTTCCTCTTCATGCTGTTGATCTAGTAATGGTTGTCTTACATAATTTCTGAAATCTTGAACCTCTTCAACAACCATTAATTTCAAATCTTCTAAATCATTGATAACTTCAAAACCAAAATCAAAAGTGGAAGCACATACTGGTTCATCATTTGGATCATGCCATATACTCAAGTAAGGATGCTTCAAAGCTTCATCAACAGTGATTCTTTGGATTGGATCAAATGCAAGCATCTTTTCCATCAAATCTAGAGCATCTGGATTAGCATTTGGATACAATTCAACAAATGGAACTTTTGGAATAAAACCTAGCTGGTGAATATAATCTTGAACATTTTTAGATCCAATTCTCTCCAAAGTATGTTCAGCAGGGGTACCTAAAACTTGTAAGATTCTGTTTAATTGATCAACATAATCCTTACCTTTAAAAATAGGCTTACCACCTAGCAATTCAGCAAGAATACAACCAGTTGACCAAACATCAATAGATTTAGTATAGCCTTGATAACTTAACATAATCTCTGGAGCTCTATACCATCTTGTGGCAACATATTCAGTCAAAAATTGATTGTTTTTGACAGGGTTTTCATGGTATCCTCTAGCTAAACCAAAATCACAAATCTTCAATTGACAATCAGCATTGACTAATAAATTACCAGGTTTCAAATCTCTATGCAAGACATTGGCAGAGTGAATGTATTTTAAACCACAAAGAATTTGGTAAATGAAAGATTGGTAGTGAGCATCAGTTAAAGGTTGTCCTGATTTTATAATTTGATGCATATCACATTCCATCAATTCCTCATATAAATATAAACCATTAAATTCTTTGTTCAAATCATTATCTTCAAACACTATATCAACATCATAAAGACATGTAATATTCTTGTGTCCTCTGAAATGTCTTAATAGTTTCAATTCTCTTAAAGATCTCTTACATAGAAGAGTCTTTTGAAAAATATTTGTGACTTTTTTAATGGCAATAGTGGTATCTTCAGTAGATTCCATAAATTTGGCTGAACAAACTACACCGTAAGCACCATGACCAATTTCTTTAATCAGTTGAAATCTATTATCAACAGTGAAATCTTGGTTGTAAACTTGAAAAGTTTGACGATCAATTTGTTCTAAAGACATTTAAAATAAAAAGAATAAAAGTGAATATTATATATATATTTTTTTTTGTTTAAGAAAAAGATAAAAAATTATATGTTTTATGTTTTTGGTTTTTATAACTATATTAATAAAAAAGATTTATTACTTTAACAAATGTTTTTATAATATTATAAAAGTTTCTAATATATAAACAATATATTTATTTGTTTTATTTATAGTTTTTTTTTTTTTTTAGAATTCACCAGGTCAAAATAGTTCCAAAAAAATTTTTTTAAATTTTTTTTTTACCTACTCAACAAAAGTATTATTTAGCAATAATAAAATTCTATTTTAATAACAAACTTTTGCTAGCCAGAGAAAAAAAATACAAAAACAAACACATGATACGATCAAATGATTTTTGATTTGATTTTAATAATGAACTTTTAAATTAAAAAAAAAGAAGGATTCATTTCAAGAATAGTATCTTATTTCCCGAATAATTCTATTTTTAGAACAAAATAAATATTATGATATATATGTATTTCATATCATTTAATTATATCAATTTATACTTGAGATAATGAACGGTAGAAATCTTTAACTTTTCCATCACAGGATATTTTGGAAACATCAAAGTTTCTAACTTCTAAACTATCTAAACTCACTGCTCTTGATAAGGCAACGTACACATGACCAGCTTCAAAAACATTTCTTAAATCTACTCTCAATCTTTGTATGGTTTGCCCTTGTGATTTATGTATGGATAAAGCATAACATAATATCAATGGTAATTGTTCTCTTGTTGAAGCTGATTTACTATTTCCGGAAATATCAGTACTGAAAACATGTTTCTCTACAATCTCTTCTGAAGTTGTTCCATCTGGAAGTTGGAATCTGACTACAGGCAGACAAGTTGTTTTCATATATTTCATTGCTCTTGTAATACCATTCTCCATTCTTCCTTTCAACTCTAAATCTAATGATTTTGCAACATATTCCATAACTTCTGAAGGTAATTCATCTGGATTTTTGATTCCAACACAATGAGATATCAATTTAAATTCATGTAATCTTTGACCCTCAGTTATATTCTTGTAAAACCCCATTAAATAAATATAAAAATCTATTGGCAAAAAAAATAAAACATTACCAACAGAACCATTCACAATTTGATCTGAATGGTTTTTGATCATCATTACTTGACAATTTTCTTTCAGTTGCAATATTTTTTCTGCCAGGAAACTTGAATCTAATTTTTTAATCTCTGCCTCTTTATCTTTTATAAAACTTGGTATTGTATCTAAAGCTCTAAAAGATACAAAATCTCCTGGCAAGGATTCCATTCTTTTTCTATTAGCATTAGAAACTTCTGCTCTCGTCGGGTATAACTCAGTAGCTTGAATTCCATCTGGATAGTCAATAATTCTATCTAAAGAAGCAATTAAGTTTCTAGATTCAAAAGAGACTCTACTACCATAACGAATCTCATTTAACATATTAATTAAAGAATTATCCTTTTGTCTAAAGACTTTGTTTAAAAGGATTGTCTTTTGAATAGCTCTTTTCCAAGCAGAAGATTCAAAACAGAATTTTTTTGCCATTCCATTCTTTGTGACAGGTGGCAATTGAAAAAAATCTCCCGTAAATACTACTTGAATACCACCAAAAGGATTATTATTGTTTCTGACTCTTCTTGCAATAGCTTCTAATTTATCCAAGTAATCACCTTCAATCATTGATACTTCATCAATGATAATGACTTTTGCTGCTCTCCATCTTTTCATGGAAATAGGATTTTTGGACACCATAGAGTACAATTGTTCAATAGCTCTATTACCAATACCAAATCCTGAAAATTTATGAATAGTGGTACCTCCAATATTACATGAAGCTAGTCCTGTTGATGCACAAATGGCTACACCATCTTTCCCAAATTTAGCTCTCAGCTTATGGATCAATGTTTTCAAAACAACAGATTTACCAGTACCTGCAGAACCAGTATAAAAAACATTTAAATTATCTTTAACAACAAGATTAACAACTTTTTCTTGTTCATCAGTCAATTTAATACCATCTGGTGATAACCGATTCATTAATGGCTGCTTGTTAGATAAAGAATTCTCCTCAAACAAGGATGGCTTATTTGTTAGTCTTGTACCCCTATTGAAATTACTCATGATTTTATGGCCACTGTTGGGAAAAGAATTAGATTGGGATGAAAAAGATTTTAAATTACTTGCTGTCCTTCCAAGTTTCATCAGATCACTTAATGATGAACCTGAAGATTGTTTGCCTAATGGTGAAATTTGCTTGCTTGGGGACAGACTAGTTCTTGCCAAAAGAGTAGTTTGACTTGATGTTAATTTTTGTTTTTTTCTTTTAATTTGTTTAAAAAACTCTATATCACTGTTTGCACTAGAAACTTGAGAAGATCTGTTTGTTTTTTTATCAATTCCATCAAAATCATCATTCAACAAGATTGTTTCTCTACTCATCATTCTTTTTAATACAGGCTTTACATTGCTTATTTCAGTAGTTTCAACACTCTCTATGATATTATCATTATCATTAATACTGGAGAAAAGATTCATTCTACCTTCTTTTTGAGTTTTTTGAGAGGATTGAGACATTTCAATTAGTTTTTCTGGTGATTTTCCTTTACTTAAAGGAGAATCTTTAGCTGGTTTAAAACTTGGTAATCCATTTTTGTAAGTAATCTGTTCTTCTGTTTCATTTTCTTTACCATCAACAGAATCTAAGTCTATAATTTCATTTTTAAATATTGATGATGGTAATGATTTTTGATGAATTGATTTTTTAGATTGAAAAAAATTAGTTATACTAGATTGACTAGTTTTTTTGTTTTTATTATTTGTTCTTATCATTAAAAGGAAAGAAGAAAAAAGAGAGAATAAACACACACAGAAAGGAGAAAAAATATGTGATAATAGAATATTAATTTATTATCATTAACAGCTTCTATGGGTTTTTGCAATAAAAGAAAAACAATTATCTCTTTCTAATGTTATTTTTCTTAAATTTCTAAACAAACGCCACTTAAATCTGATTTCTTTATATTTTGTGATTTTTTTTCCTTCATCATCAAATAATAAAAGTTTTTTTTGTTTGTTTGTTTGACGAATACACACACACGCGCAGTAACGCGTCAAATAGATTCATTTTTTTTCTCTCTTCCAAAGTAAAATCGGATTTAATATATATATATTTTTTGTTCATATTTTTATGAAATTTCTTTTTTTTTTTCATAATTTTCGAAAATTCAAAAAAGTAATCAAAAAAAAATATGTTACACACACTTAAACAATTTAGAGTTTAGTTTTAAATAGAAAACAGAAGTTAAAACCAAACTTCATATAAAAAGTAAATTAATTAAAAAAAAATAAAACTAATATGTCTTTCAGAATTTTATCTAAAAATGTTTTGAGATCTGCTGCTAGAGCTCAACCATCAGCCACTTTTGTTGCTGCCAGATTTGTCGCTAAACCATTAGCTGCACAAACTTTAAGAAATTTTTCTGCTTCATCACTTAAATTAAACAAAGACAATGAAACTGCTAAATTAGTTGAAATTTTGAAAGAAGAAATTCAAGTTGAATTAGAAGAACCACAAGTTACTACTATTCCAGAAAAGTTATCTTCTTATGATGGTTTCACAATTGTCAAGAACGAAATTAACTCTGTTAACTTACATTTGGTTAAAGAACAAGGTGATGAAGAAATTCATGTTTTTATCGATGTTGATGAATTAATCAATGGTCCTGATGTATTTGATCAAGGGTTAGAAGCTGAGGAACCAGTTGCTGAAGAAGAAGAAGAATTTGAACCAATGGAAGACTTATCTCCAGCCAAGATCCAATTCGCTATTATTGATAAAACTAAGAACACTGCTTTAAGTTTCGGTATTAACCCAGATTTCACAAGTGGCGATTTCACTGTTCAAAGTATTTTACCTTTCTCTGACCCATCTTTATTATTATCTGAAAAGGCTGAAGACTTTTTGAAGAAGGATTTGACTTATGCTGGTCCACAATTTTCTAACTTGGATGAAAATTTACAACATGCTTTATTACAATACTTGCATTCCAGAGGTTTGAATGTTGAATTCATTGAATACATTCAAGATTTAGCTACTCATTTGGAAAACCAAAAGTACATTAACTGGTTAGATTCCATGCAAAAGTTTTTTAAGTAAATAGTAAAAAAAAAAAAATGAAATAAAACTTCCTGTACATGATTAAAAAAAAAAACAAACACACAAATTTTATATAAGTATAACACCTGTAAATAGTATACTAATTTTAAAAAAAAAACATCAACTTTAATAACACACAAAACACCATGTAATTAAAATTATTATTATAAAATATAATAAATCTAAGTATTTTTAAAAAATAAAAAAACATTCTCCGCGACGGGGAATCGAACCCCGATCAGGCATGCGACAAACGCCTATTCTAACCGTTAAACTATCACGGATTATTAAATGTTAATCTGTCTTGTTCTTTTGCTAAAAGTTTAAATTAGGTTTATAGTAGTTTTTATAATTATTTAAAATTAAATACTTCCTTTAATCCAGTTACAGTTTTTTTTATATAAACGTAATATAGAATATATACCTTTTCATATAATAGTTTTTTTAAAAGCTATAATATTAAATGTATAAAAAATCATTAAAAAGAAAATTAAACCCATAAACACAAATCAATGGAAGTTATAATAATAATAATAAAAAAGATTTAAAAAAAAAAAAAAATATTACATAGTAATATATAAATTCCCATATATTTCACAAATCTAAGCTTTTTGAGCACTCTTCTTTTGTTTCTTGATTGGCTTTTCTTCTTTTTGTTCTTCTTCCTTATCAGCTTCAGATTTGGTTCTCTTTTGATTGGCAGACTTTAATTGTTTACTGAAAATAGATTCCATTTCTTCAGGGTTAGCAATTTCATATAAGGCTCTGTTGAAAGCATTCAATTCAACCTCAACACCATTAATTTCAACTGTATTTTTGATAGCTTTTTTAGTTTCATTCTTAGAACTAGCTTCTTCCTTCAATTGTATTAATTCTTGTAAAGATTTTTCGTTATAGAACAATGGAACAACAGGAGAGAAGTTGGTTTTCAAAAAGATGGATCTTATCATATACTTGTCTACAAATTGCTTAGCTATAACTTGAATGTTTTTCAACAAATCTTTTTTACTAGATTCACTAGAGTAGTTTAATAAGTTACCCAAGTTGATGTTTAATGTAGAACCGTTTGGATATTTAGAAACGGTCTTATTATTCCAAAAGTTTCTGATAGAAGTTGAAAGAGTCTTGGCACTGTTTCTGACTCTAATTGGAATAGGAGTAGTAGATATTTGGTTGAAAGCTTTACCACCTAACAACTTTGGCATCAAAGTGACAACAGAATCATCACATAAAATATAAGAGTGTTCACTAAATAGTTTTCTTCTGTTTTCAAATGGCTTATAAAGAGTTTTTAATTGCTTGGCAGTAATGATTTCACCAATTGGAATCTTTTCATCATTGATTAATTTATATATTTCAGATTCTGAATCTTCCTTGTCAACATTGAACTTATTGGAATCATTTAAAATTAGTAAGATTTTCTTAAAATCGTTAATGTATGAGTGGACACCAGTTTCAGTGGCAATGGTTAATGGTTTGAAAACAGCTTTCTTGGTTTTAGCAATATCAGTATCTTCATTAAATGGCAAGTTATTGACTAAAATCAATTGTAACTTATCTTTTAATTCATCTTCATCATCATCAAGTAACTTAAATTTACCAGTATTCTCATTAACTTTTTCTTCAGTATCTTCTTTTTGCAGATATTTTTCTAAACCACTAATAGCACTTTGGATTCTTTTTTCTGGAATATCAGTTACAGGAGAAACAGGTTTTGGTTCTTCAGCTTTTTTAGAAGCAACTTTTTTGTTATTTTTAGCAGCAGTTTTAGAAGCCATTATTTATAGTTATGTTTTATTTATTTGGGGTTTTACACTGTTTTATCTGTTTATAATAATTCTTTAAAATTATATTTACTAGTTAAATAGATTCTTTTTTTTTTTTTGTTATTTCTTTCTTTCATGAAAAAAAAAAAGTAAAATCTAAAAAATAAAAAAATATATGATGCTATGTCCAAAAAAGGAAATTGATATTAGAAAAATATATAGATTTGCTTTTTTCTTTAAAAAAATTGAAAATATGAAAATTACCAATGAAAAAAAAAAGCAACTATAACACGTGATGCAAACGCAAAAACAAATTTCTTTAAGAATTTTATCATAAAGTTTTGGGTGGCAAAAAAAAATTAAAACATAAAAAATTTCAAACACGAAAAAAAACACACATAATATATATATATAGTATTTACATAATCTATAATTTTTATATTTATATTTTAATACTTATTTTATAAAAAAAACCACACGAGATCTATTATATATAAATATTTTTTTATATTAGTCCTTTTTTTTCTTTGTAAAACAATATTAAAAAATGACTAAAGAAGAAAAAGATGTTGTAATGAGTAACACTAGTGACTCTGAAACTGATAAGAAACAAAATGACCTTAAAACCAATACTGCTGAGATTTTGTCAGATGACGATTTGAAATTGAAAAATGAATTAGAACAATTAGCTAAGAATTTACTTAGTGATGATAGCTCAACATATATTTCTTCATTAGATAAGTTAAACACATTAATTAAAGAAGCTACCACATCTATGACTGCTGTTCCAAAACCTTTAAAGTTTTTGAGAGCTTTTGTTGAAAAATTAACTTTAAAATATGAAACTTTGGAAGGTGGAATTGAATCTAAATCTAGATTAGCAGATATTTTATCTGTTTTATTTACAACTTTTGAAGACGATGGTTCTCATGAAGTTTTGAAATACAGATGTCTTTCAGAAGAATCTAAATTTGATCAATGGGGCCATGAATATATCAGACATTTGAGTTTACAAATGGGTGAAGCTTACAATAAGTTATATTCTGAAGAGGGAGAAGAAGTTGGTGATAATGAAATCAAGGAAGAAGATCAATTGGATAGTGATAATGAAAAACCAGAAGAAAAGAAGATAGTTTTATCCTCTGCTATTACTCAAGAAAAGATTTTACAATTAGCTGATATTGTAATTCCTTACTTTATTGAACATAATGGTGAAACTGAAGCTGTAGATTTGTTATCTGAAATAGATAACATTGAACTAATGAGTGAATATGCAGATTCAACTAACTACAACAGAATTTGTAAATATATGGTTGCCTGTGCACCATTATTACCACAATTAGAATGTAAAGAATTTTTATCTGCTGCTTATAAAATCTTTTTCAAAAACGAGAAATTCTCAGAAGCTTTAAACATTGCCATCAGATTAGATGATACTGACAAGATTGCATCATTATTTGAAACTGTATCTGATTCTAAATCTTTAAAGACTCAATTGGCTTATATTCTATCTGAACAAAGATTACCAGCACCAAACACTTCTGATGAAGAAATAGCTGCAATTGCTGGTAATGCAAACCTTTCAAAAAATTACAAACACTTGGTTAAAAATTTGAATTTATTGCCACCAAAAGTTCCAGAAGATGTTTATAAATCTCACCTAGAAAATACTTCATTTTTTAAAGCCAAAGCTGATGCCTCCCAACAAAATTTGGCATCTGCCTTTGTTAATGGGTACTTGAATTTAGGTTATGGTGAGGATAATTTAATTTTAAAAGATGACTCTTGGGTATTTAAGACAAAAGGAGATGGTATGACAAGTACTGTTGCCAGTATTGGTGCTATTAAACAATGGGATGTTGAAGGTTTACAAGACCTAGATAAATACTTGTATGTTGATGAAGTTAAGATCAAAGCCGGTGCCTTAATCGGTGTTGGTTTAGCAACATCTGGTGTTCATAATGGTGAAGTTGAAACTGCTTTAGTCTTTTTGGAAGAATATTTATCAAGTTCTGATGAAAGTTTGAAAAGGGCAGCTATAATTGGTTTGACTATTGCCTTTTCTGGATCTAAAAATGAAGAATTAATGGGCTTATTATTGCCTTTGGTCACTGAAATGGAAGAAAATAGTATTGAAACTGCTTCTTTAGCTGCATTAGCTCTAGGTCACATTTTTGTTGGAACTGGTAACCCAGATATTGCTGAAATGATTGTGTTGAATCTTTTAGAAAGACCTACTGAAGAAATGAGCTCCTCATGGGCCAAATTTATGTGCCTAGGTCTTGGTTTATTATTCTTGGGTATGGGTGATAATGTTGATGATGCTATTGAAGTTATAAGTGCTATGGATCATCCAATGGCTACATCTATTGAAACTTTAATAATGGTTTGTGCCTTTGCAGGTAGTGGTGATGTTCTATTTATCCAAGATTTATTAAGCAGAATTACAGAAGATTCTACTAATGTTGTTGATGAAGAAGAAGGTGAAGAAGTTGCAGCTGAAGATGTTGCTTCTAAAGACCCAAAGCCGGAAGATAAACAAGATGATGATAAAATGGATGTTGAAGAAACAAAAGAAGATAATAAAAATGAATCTGAAAAGGATGAAGATCAAAGTTTATTAAAGAAATCTAATGATTTACATCAATCCTTTTATGCTGTTTTAGGTATTGCAACCACTGTTATGGGTGAAGATATTGGTAAGGAAATGTCTTTGAGACACTTTAGTCATTTAATGCATTACGGTAATGATTATATTAAAAGGGCTGTACCATTAGCTCTATCTCTATTATCTGTTTCTAATCCAGAAATTAATATTTATGAGACTCTTTCCAGATATTCTCATGATGAAGATTTGGATGTTAGTAGCAATGCCATTTATGCCATGGGTATTTTAGGAGCTGGTACAAATAACTCTAGATTAGCTCAATTGCTAAGAAATTTAGCAAGTTATTATTCTAACTCAAATAGCTTATTATTCATGACAAGAATGTCTCAAGGTTTAGTTCATTTAGGTAAAGGTACATTAACTTTAGACTGTTACAATGACTCTGGTGTTTTGCATAAGACTACTTTAGCCTCATTGTTAACAGTGATGGTTGGTTTAACAGAACCAACTTTCATGACTACTCACCATTACTTATTCTATATGTTAAACTTAGGTATGAGACCTAAATATATTGTCACTTTGGATGAAAATGGTGAACCATTACAAGTTAATGTTAGAGTTGGTCAAGCAGTTGATACTGTTGGTCAAGCAGGAAAACCTAAAGATATAACTGGATGGACTACCCATTCTACTCCTGTGTTGATAAATCATAATGAAAGAGCTGAACTTGAAACTAATGAATACATAAGTTTATCAGAAAAAATTGAGGGTGTTGTGATCCTAAAAAAAAATCCAGATTACAAAGATGAATAAACTTGAAGTTATATATAATTTTGACCAAATTAAAGAAGTAACAGTTTTTTTTAATACATATATATTATATCAATAATATATTAAAAAGTAGGACATAAAATATCAAAATTTTATTTCAGTATTCTTATTTTTTTTAAAAAATTCTATTTCATATATATATATATATTGGTTATTTTGTTTATAAAGTTTAAGATTATTTGATTTCTGCAGCTTTACCTCCCATTAGTAAACCAACGATTAAACCCAATAAACCTAAAATAGAACCAAAAATTTCAACAACTAAAATCTTAACAAATAAAGCACTATCTTTAGCATCTGCAATAGCAGCATTTGCACCAGTGATACCAACAGAGACACCACAAATCAAATTGCAAACACCCACAGTTAAACCTGCCCAAAATAGTGCATAACCAGTGTACATATTAGCCTTTGTAAATAATTGTTCATATGATGAAACTGTACCTAATTTAGAAGAAAAAACAATAGACATGATTAAACCATAAATGGCAACGACTTCACAGAAAATAATAGAAATCAAATTTTTAGTAGTGATTCTTGGTTGTTTAACACCTGCACCAAGAATAGATGAACCAGTAATAAAAATACCCCAAGCAGCACCAATTACTGAAAGACCTATACAGGCAGCTATACCCAAGTTAGCCCAGAAGTATGGTGAAACATTTGAAAGGAAAAGACCAATATTTATTTCTTCTATTTTACCAGTTAAAAGTTTTTTTAGTATGTAGTAAGTTATTATTGTGTATGCTATAGTTTTAATAGTACCTGAAACTGTTGGGACAGGAAGACCCAAAGATACAGAAGTGGAAGTAGCACTTGACATTATACTTATTTAATTCAAAAAAGATAATAAAAAATATATAATAAATGATATTGAAATATTAAGATGTACTTCGTTGGTTCTTTTTACAAAAATTTATATGTTTGTTTTCCCTTAAATGTGATTTAGTTAAAAACTAAAAAACAAAAAAAAAACAGATTAATAAATTTTTTTTTTTTGGTTGTAAGAAATTTTTAAAAGATTTTGTTTTTTGCCTTTAGAAAAAAAAAAAAAAGTTTAGTGAAAAATTTAACTGTTACGGATTTTAAAAAAATCTAAGCAAAAGTTTTTTATAGCGTTTACTTGTATTTTCAAACAGAAAGGCAATGGATTTTAGCTATTTAATAATAATAATTATATATATGTATAGAACTTTAAATTAATTATCGTTATTATTTTCTAGTAACAGTAGCCCCACCATCTGCTAAAGATAACAATTTCCAATCACATTCAATATTTTTCTTTTTAAATTCATTTATAATTTCAGCTGCGATATCATCAAAGTTTTCAGTAGCTAAAGCTAAAATCGTTGGACCCGCACCACTTAAACAGATACCTAATAAACCTTTATGAGTTTTTGGGGTGACAGATTGTAAAATTTGTGGTAAACCTGGAATCAAAGTTTTTCTATATGGTTGGTGTAATCTATCTTGCATTGCTGGGTAGATTAAATCTGGGTTTGGTGGATCTAAAGTTAAAGCAGTGGTCAAGATAGATAATCTTTGCAAGTTGAAAACAACATCATTTGTAGTATAAGCCTTTGGTAAAACACCTCTAGAATCGGCAGTGGAAACTTCAAAGTTTGGAATAATAGCAATACATTTAATTCTTTCATTCCATTGGTATTTCAAATGTCTACCAATATCTTGTGGAGGTAATGGTGGAGACAAACCTGTATCCTCACCACCACTAGATAAATCAGAAAAGACTTCACTTAATGGAATTTCTCTTCTTTCAACTTCTGCTGGAGACAAGTCTCTTAAGAAAGAACCAACAAAACCACCCATCATAGCAGCGGAGATATTATCTGGGTGTCTTTCAATCATCAAACAGAAATCTAACATTCTTTGTTTATCAAAGTCTAATTGACCAACTTCAGAACCTAGCATAACACCTGCTACAACAGCAGCTCCAGAAGAACCTAAACCTCTACCTAATGGAATAGGGTTATTGATTAATAATTTAGTACCAGTTGGGAAGGATCTGATATTGTTACATCTTAAAACGTACAAAGCAGTTTTAGTGATTAAATTCTTATCAGCTTCTAAAGGAACACTTTCATAACCTTCAGAGTCTTTAGTGTATTCTATTATACAGTTATTGTTGTGAGATAAGGAATCGATGTTGGTAGAATCAATGATACATTCGATAGTTAAGTACATGGACAAACCAATACCTAAAACATCATAACCTGGACCAATATTTGCACTGGAACAAGGAACTTTAATTTCAAAAGATCTAACCATTCTTTTTATTTGTTTTATTAATTTATTTATTTAAAAAAAACTTGGTTTATAATAAAACTTTTCATAAATATATTATCTATTAAATGATAATTTTCATATTGTTAACAGTATTTTGAAAGAAAAGATATTGAAATAAAAAAAATTTTTTTTTTTTTTCTGCTGATGACTATTTTGTTTTTTTTTCATTACTCACATGATTGATTTAATGTTGAAAAATAATCTCATTGAAAAATCGGACCGATATTAGTATTATTTGTTCTGATAGTTTCCAAAATAAATAAAAAATAAAAATCAATAGTAAAATTTAATAATTAATCATATTTATCAATTTTAATGAATATATTTACATTATGGGAATTTAATAAACAGTATAAAAAAAATAAACATATATTACTAAATTATTACAATATTGATATTTTCAGCTTTTATATGTGTTTTTTTTTCTTATAAAAAGTTAAAGTATATCAACATTCTAGACTTTTACTAGCATTTGAATATATATTTTTTAAAATCCGAATAATTTACCTGAAAAAAAATATTAATTGAAACTAAACTCAATTAACACTTTTATGTTTTTTTTTTTATTTCTTTAAAATTAAATATTATTATAAAAAGACCAACAAAAGTATACGTAATCACATTATAAACTTTAATAAAATGCTTCTGTCAATAAAACAAAACAGATGTCAAATAAATAGTAATTTGAGGAATCAAATTAGTACGATATCTAAAAAATTTAATAGCACTACAACTAAAGTTACATCGAATACTGTCATCTCAACTTTATCCAATGGCTTTAAAGTTGCTACTAATAATAACATAAAATCAAATCATGAAATTGTAGCTATGGGTTTATACGTCAATGCAGGATCTAGATATGAATCTAATACTTCATATTTAGGTCTTAAACCTGGTGTTAGCAAATTAATTGAAAAATTATCTTTTAGAGATACTGCTAATCTTTCTTTGACTGAAATGTCTAATAAATTAGAGTTATTAGGAGGTAATTATCAATGTGTTGCTAATAGAGACAGCATAATGTACCAGACATCTTGTATAAACATGAACAATCAAGTTACTGAATTAATGACCCTTTTAAAAGAAACTGTCATAAATCCAAGATTTGATAGCCAACAATTAAATGATTTGAAAGAAATTTTAGCTGCAGATTCTATTTTGAATATGCCTTCTCAAAAGGAGCTGATATTGCCTGAGCTTTTACACCAAAAAGCTTTTAACAACGAAACTTTAGGTTCTCCCTTGAATATTACAGATCCAACAATGCTAGAAACTATTCAACTAGCAGATCTTTATAAATATCACCAAATGTTATTCACACCATCCAATATGACATTGGCAATGGTTGGCTTGAAGCATGAAGATGCTTTAAAACTTGCAACAACCCTTTTTGGTGATTTATCAATACAACCCATTATAACTCCAGATAACGCAACTTATAAAGCAAATAACAGCCTTGCCATCCCAAAGAAAGCTCCTGTAAGTAATCCATTAGAGACTTTTTCACATATTGCTATTGCCTATCCAACTTTGCCAATAAAGCATAAGGATATTTATACAGTAGCAGTACTACAATCTGTTTTAGGGGGTGGGTCCTCTTTCTCCTCTGGTGGTCCAGGTAAAGGTTTATATTCAAGACTGTATACCCAAGTACTAGGAAGATATGGTTGGGTTGATCACTGCTCTGCTTTTAATTATGCATATAAGGACACTGGATTATTTGGAATGATTTGTTCTGTTGAAGACAATGCTACTGGCGTTGTTGGAGAATTATTAGCTCAACAGTTTTTCAATTTATGTAATCCAATGGATAAGACTAGTAGCAAGACTAATAGAGATGGTATCAGTGATGAGCAGGTTCAAAGAGGTAAAAAACAATTAAAATCTTCTTTGCTAATGGGATTAGAATCTAAAGTTGTTGAACTAGAAGATATGGGAAGACAAGTTAGTATGCTTGGTGAAAGAGTGCCAATCGAAGAGATGTTAACTAACATTGATAATGTTACATTGAATGATTGTGTAAGAGTCAGTAAAGATTTATTTATGAATGGTAAAGGTCCTACACTCATTATGCAAGGTGAAGAGAAGAAATTTGGTGACATTTTAAGTGCCTTTAAGGAATATGGTCTTTCAACAAAAAAATAGATTTTTTTAAAATAGCATGTAAATAATTTAATACTTATATAATTTTTTATTTTTTTTATTATTATTCTCTAACTTTTGAATAATATCTACTTTTCCATAATTCAATCTCTTGCTCCATATTTGCCAATTTTTTTTCTAAACTTTGATTAGCAGATTGGGTTTTTTTATTCTTATTCCTTTCATCCAATAACTCGCTATTTAGACTATTTAGTGATATTTCCTTAGATTGCAAGTTTTGAAGCAAATGAAGTTTTTCTTTATCCATTACTTCTAGTTTAGAGACACATTTGTCTAATTGAGCATTAACTTCATCAATTTCATTAATTAATTTCTTATTCTCCTTTATTTGTTCATATTTACTTTCAGTTTCTTTACTCAATTTCATATTCATTTCTCCCAATTTTCCATTCCATGAATCTCTTTCATTAGATCTACCATTTAGTTGTGAATTCATATCATTAATATGATCTCTCAATTCATCATTCTCATTACCTAAACCACTATTTTCTTTTTCCAAATCAATCAAATCTTCTTTCAATTTATCAAGATTATTTTGTAAAAATTCATTTTCATCATTTAACTTTTTGATCAAATCTTCATGTCTTTTTAAAGAATTATTTCTTAAATTTAATTTTTCAACAATTTCTTCATTAGTTTTTTTCAAATTTGTTAAACCAGACATATAATTTTCAATCTCTGAATCTTTCATATCCAAAGAATCCATTAAAGAGTCTCTTTCTTTAATCAAATTATCTCTTTCAGCAATATTAGAATCAATGATTTCATTCAATTTATTAATTTCATTATTGTTTATGCTAGTTGCTTCTGTTAATTCTAATATTTTTCTTTTCAAATCTTGATTTAAACTCAATAAATCATTGTTTTGTTTCAAATAATGTTCATTTTGTCTTGTCAACTCATTTAATTTCAATTCATGTTCTTTTTCCAAATTATCCAAATCATATTCTAAATTAGATATTTTTTTATTTAACTCAATATCATTTCTGGACATTTTACTTAATTTGCCATTTAAAATTTCAATTTTATTAATCAAATCAGAATCTCTGCTGAAATCTTGCAAAGTTGCCTTCATATGAGCTAAATCATCTTTTAATAATTCATTTAGTTGCTTTAATTTTTCTAATTCAATCTCTTTACTGCTTAAAGAATCTTCAAGATCAATAATATGATCTTCTTTTGACAACTTGTCTTTATTCAATTCATTGAGTTCTTGCTTGTAATGTTCCATGTTAGTTTCCATTTGATATAATTTTTCATTTTGTTCATGAATTCTTAATTGGGAGTGTTTGAATTTATTTTCTAATTCCAAAATCTCTTCAGAAATTTGTTGATAATCTTCTTTGTATTCCAAAATAGACTGAGAATATAAATGATTTTGTTTATTAGAGGCTTCCAAATCCTGGTTCAAAGATACAACAGTCATCTTTAAACTAGATTCATTTTGTTGTAATTGAATAATTTTTTGTTCTGCTTTTAATAAATTTGTGGAAGTTAAGTCAAGAGAATCTCTAAGATCAACAAGCTGACTTTTTAAAGCAAGAATACTGTTACTATTAGATACTGATGTTGAAGCAACAGAATCAGAAAAACTAGTGGATTTATTAAAAGTTTGTTGTTCTGAATTTTCACCCAACATCAAAGAGCCTAACCTTTGCATTAATAATTGTCTTTGATGTTCACTCTTTTCTCTTAATAAAACTTCTTTATCTAATTTTTCTTTCATTTGATCAATCTCAAAAACATTTCTACTTAATTTCTTTCTTAATAAACTGATATCATCATCAACATTTTGAATACTACTTTTATCATTATTGGAAATATTTTCTAGGGAAATTTTATTTTCATGTAAAATATTCATTAATTGTGATACTTTATGAGACAATTCATCATTATCCATATTAGCACCAGCTAATTTTGTTCTTAAAAATTTAATTCTAGAAAGGGAATCATTTTTTTCCTTTTGTTCTCTTTTCAAAATTTGCTTCAAATCCATTAATTCTGCCATAATGACATCTGCCTTTAAATCATAGTTTTCCTTGTTTGATGTGAATGATAATGTCTTTTGATGGATATAATCAGTATCCAATTTTTCATTGTAAAGCTGTGTTTTAAGCTTGTTTATAATCATTTTCAGTTCATCTACATTTCCTTGTTTTGGAGCAATAGTTTTGGCATGAGCTAACTTTGATTCACTTTGTTTTAAAGCTTTTTCCATAGAATTATATTCTGTCAACAATTTATTATATTCACTTCTCAAAGAATCCTGTTCAGATACCAACTCAGCAATTTGTTGTTTGTGCTTTTCTGATTGTTGTTCAATATTAATCTGTTTGAAATTTGTTAATTCTCTAACCTCTCTTTCTAACTGTTTAACTTTTAAATTGTTTTTAGAAAGTTGACTTGAAGAAAAAGTGGCATCTTTTTCAATTTTCAATTTTTCTTGTTTTAATTTAGACAATTCAGATCTGGCAATTTGATTTTCATCAATCAATAATTTGACTTTATTGTTGGCATCATTAAAATTTTTTTCTAATAAAGTCAATTTGGAATCAATTTTATCGTCATTGTTGTTTAATTCTGCTTTCAAATTTTTGATTTCTTCATCCCTTTCTTTAACTATTTTCTCTAGACTCTTTATTTTTGCTTCTAATTCTTCTTTTGTCTTTTGTAAGGATTCAATCTCTTTAAGATTTAGTTTTAGTGTCTCATTTTTTTCGATTAAATCTTTTTCAATAGAGGCTTTTTGTGTTTGTAAAGATTCAATACTAGTATTCAATTCAATTTCATTAGAATTAACTTTTTCACTTTGAGTAACTAATTCTTTAATTTTTACTTCAAATTTTTCATGTGTTTCTGTTAATTCTTTGATTTTATCATCTTTGACAACAAGTTTTGTTTGAAATGCTTGGTCTAGTTCAGTTAATTTGATCAATAAAGTTTCATTTTCAGTTTGGGTTTGAACAATATCATCTTCTAATTTCAAGTTAATCTCAGATATTTT
Organism: Hanseniaspora sp. CRUB 1602; assembly: GCA_030573575.1. NCBI lineage: Eukaryota > Fungi > Ascomycota > Saccharomycetes > Saccharomycodales > Saccharomycodaceae > Hanseniaspora > Hanseniaspora sp. CRUB 1602. The sequence continues at coordinate 3,587 of JAJMDL010000047.1, read as the reverse complement.
GTTGCTATTTTCTTTAACAGTTTCTAATTTTGTTTCTAATGAATTAACCATGTCGATCAACTCTTGATTTTTAGATAAAATATCTGCCAATTTCTCACTTTTATTACCTTTTTTTTTACCACTACAATCATCTTCTTCTTCCTCTTCTAGTAATGGTTTAACTGCTGTAAATAATTTAAACCAACCATTAGTAATCAAATTTTCATCATGAAACTTAAAAGCTTCACTCAATATTTTTGCAGAATGAATTTTTTTCAATTCTTTTTCCAAATTGAGTCTCACTTTATCTCCTTTAATTTTAGAAACAAGCCATCCAATACTTTCTGTCAACTTAGCTTGTTTTAAATCTTCCAAAATGGCTAATTTCCCACTTCTAAACAATATCTTATTTTTACCAATTTTGAAATCATCATTTTTGGAAGATAAGGAGTCAATAGATGCCACGATATCCTCAGTCAATGATTTGAAATTTAGTTTATCAATTTTACTACTTTTCAAACCATCATGATCATCACCATCAAGCAAGATACTATAAGTTTTGACAAAATTTTTAAAAATGATTCTGTTTGGAAAACCTTCTCTTGAAATTCTGATACCTTCAAGGACACCATTACACGTCAATTGATCTAGTACAAGTTTCTTGTCAAAGATAGAAGAAGATTTACTTCTGTTTGGCAAAATACATCTAATGAAATGGGGATTAGCATCACTTAAATTTGAAATTAGAGATGAAAGTTGATGTGCATGTCTTTGACATTGAGTTTTGAAAGAGTTATTTTTCTCCTTTGAAGCAAATAAGTATTTTTGCAATAATTCATTATTAGATGACAAAAGAAGTTGTTGTAAGTGATCATTTAAAGGCTCTTTGTTTTTATGAAGCCAGTCACAAGAGTCATATTCAACATCACCGGCATAATGTTTGATTATAAAATTGTTTAATTTTGAAACATCAATTGTTGATTTTCTTTTTGAAGAATTTTTGACTCTTTGAAACCTTGGGTTTGAAGCTACAGTTGTTAGCAAACGATCATAGAATTTGTCATCATTGGAATTTGGCATGATTGATTCTTCATCTAATAGTGGTAGAATACCTTTTGGTTTCAAAGCTAATAAATCAATAGTATGTTGTAAATCTAAACCATAATCTTTAAAGTTCCACATAATATTTTCTTTCATATATTCTTCTTGTTCTAAAACAAACATATGGTGATTAAAAAACTGTTGTAAATTTTCATTAGTGAAATTGATTAAAAGTTGTTCAAGAGAATTTTTTTCAAAGATTTCAAAACCTGCAATATCTAATAGACCAATAAAGTTGGTACTTGTTTTTGAAGAGTCTGAGTAATGAGTGTCGGTTGAATTACGTTTTAAAGAATCATTGATTTTAGAGACAATGTATCCAAACAATTTTTCATAAATGATTTTTGCTAAGGAATCGATAATTGCTTTACTTTGTTTACAAGTTTTTTTTTGTTTAACTTTTTCTTTGCCTGCAGTAACTTTTGGTGAGGTTACTGAAATTTCAAATTCTTTAGTATCGTCAATTCCAAGCAAATCTGCAACAATTTCTAGATGTTTATGATCATCATCACTAAGAAGGGCTTGTTTATCAGAATTGTTTGCCAAGTTTTTGTTTGAAAAAGTGATATTACCTAAATGCAATATAGCTGAAAGAACTTTATAAATATCGTTCTGTTCTTTCTCTGAAAACCCGATTTTGACAAATGCTGCTAATAAGTGGTTAAATTCTTGCAAATCATCAATATTATTTTCAATTTTAGAAGTTTTCAAATAATTCCATTTATTGTAATCTAGAGAATCAAGTTGTAAGTTTTTGAAAGCAGCATTTTCAGGAGCGGCAGCTATACCTTTTAACAGCTGGTAGAAAATATGATAGTTTCTTTCATTTGAAGGGTCAATAAATGTTACTCTTGATTTTTCCAACAAATACCAATCAATAAAAGTACCTTCAATCATTTTGCTTTCCAAGTTGAAAAAAACTTTGATAAATTTACCAAATCTTGATGAATTATTGTTTTTGACTGTTGTAGCATTACCGAATGATTCTAAAATAGGATTGCTCTCTAAGATTTTATCTTCAAAATTAACTTTCCCAGTTTCTGTATCAGCATTATTATTATTACTATTATGGTTATCATGGTATTGGAGAACATTTGTCAAGTATTGTAATATTTTTTTAGTATTTTCTGTTTTACCAGCACCAGACTCTCCAGTGACTAAAATAGATTGATCTTTTTGTTGAGAAAAAAGATTATGTAATGCTTCCTCAGCAATAGCAAAGACATGTGGAGGTAAATCCCTATCATCACCATTATTATTATTTCTTTTGCTATTGAACCTCGTTGTTATGGCATATCTGCTGCTTGAATTATGAAACATTGATTTTTTATTATTAAGATGATATTTTTGTATCATTGAATTAGTGAATAAAGATTCATAATGTTTGTATGGATTGACAGCTACTAAAAAAAGACCAGAGTATGTATATATCTTCCCATCTTTAAATCTATGTTGAAGATTATTTAAAACAGATGGTTCATTCAAATTGGGCAATTGAGACAAGTTTTCCACATTATCAAAATATGGTGCATTTGATGGTATTATAGTATTGACTTTTGCAATCTTTGTTTTAGAACTATTTGGCAGATTTATCTCAACTTCATATTCCTTGTCCTTTGTTATTGTTTTTAGTAATTTAGCTTTAAGAAACAAATTCTCCTCATCTGGAACCCAATATTCTTGATTTTTGTTTACAATCTTTGAATCATCATTACCATTCAAAGTTTCAGTAACAGTCATTTTTAAAAAGTAATAGGTTTTAAGATAATAATTGTAAGTAATTAAATTTGGAAAAAAAGAAAAAAAATAGAGAGAGAGATATGGTTAATCTTAAATAGTTGGTTATGAGATATTTGTTTAAGTATTTATTATTAGATTTTTTTTTTTAAAAAAAATAAACAGATCAAATCTTCACGTAGTTACACATTTTTTTTTTTTTTTTCCTCACGCTCTCTTCACTGCTTTGAATTGTTTACACTTTCCCAAAGAGGATATAATAATCTTTAAAGGAAGAAGATGAAAAAAAAAAATTGTTGTATGTATTTTTACATTTGATAAAAAAAAATTTTTTTAATAAGATTTTAAGTTTCCGGGTAACGTTTAAATATATATTTTAAAATGCAGATTTTTTTCACGTGCTAGTTTCCATTTCTTCCATTAATTTAGGGATAGATAAAATGAACACATTTTATTCTATTAGAATAAAAACACTAGTGTTTTCAATTTATTCATTAGTACTAAATCTTTCAGTTTTTTCAATTTTTTTTATACTATGTAAAAAAATATAACAACATAAAACATGTTCAAGTAAATCAAAACTCAATGTTTTAATTTATGTTTTTTAAAATGTTCTATAAATCAATATACATATTTTTTGTTGAATTTCTTGTTACTGTACTTTTCCTACGATTTTTTTTTTTTCTTTTTTTTAAAACTCATCACTTTCAATTATTATATTTTTATTCGTTTAAGAAAAAACTAAAACTTTATTTAAAAAAAAAAAAAAA